>PISX010036130.1:0-12252 GCA_004024625.1 Mellivora capensis | reverse complement strand
TTATGCCTCCATCAGAAAGGATGAATACCCGACTTTTGTAGCAACATGGACGGGACTGGAAGAGATTATGCTGAGTGAAATAAGTCAAGCAGAGAGAGTCAATTATCATATGGTTTCACTTATTTGCGGAGCATAACAAATAACACGGAGGACATGGGGAGATGGAGAGGAGAAGGGTGTTGAGGGAAATTGGGGGGGGGAGATGAACCATGAGAGACTATGGACTCTGAAAAATAACCTGAGGGTTTTGAAGGGGCGGGGGATGGGAGGTTGGGGGAGCCTGGTGGTGGGTATTATGGAGGTATTGCATGGAGCACTGGGTGTGGTGTAAACTTGTGATCTCTGTCTGTGAAAAAAATAAATAAAATATTTTTAAAAAAAGAATATATTTCCGTGTTGTGTTCACTGTGATCTTTACCATTAATGCAGCAATCATGGTATTTACTTTAGACTCAATGATCTTTTGGACCTCAGGTCAGTTGGCACCCTGATATCTTACTCCTTGGTAGCGTTTTGTGTTCTCATCATCAGGTATCAGCCTGAAAGGAGGAAGGAGGAAAATGAAAAAGAGTTGCAGGAGGAGAATGGGGGAAATGAAGCACAGGCGCAGGAGGAGAATGGACCCACAACAGAGAAGCTGACTCTACAGGACTATTTTTTCCAGGCAGCCCCACCCCAACTCTACTCTCTGGCCGGGTTGTCTATGTTTGCTCCTCACTGCTGGTTCTGCTGCTGACTCTCCTCTGCCTGGTGCTGGCCCAGACCTGGCCAGGTCTGCTTTCTGGAGACCCAGGGCCGATCACAGTGGTTGTGCTGCTCCTGTTGTTCATCACTGGGATCACTGGGGTCATCTGGAGACAGCCACAGAGCTCCTCTCCCCTTCCCTTTAAGGTCCCTGCTCTGCCTTTCCTCCCACTCCTGAGCATCTTTGTGAATGTTTGCCTTATGATGCAGATGTCAGCTGGCACCTGGCTGAGATTTGGCATCTGGGTGCTGATTGGGTTTGTTTTCTACTTCTGCTCTGGGATCCAGCAAAGACGGGTAGCTTAACCCTGCTTATGGACCCAAACTCTAGACCTAAAACTCAGCTGTGCCAGTATGTATTTGGCTTGAAATCATCTCACCTGAATGCAGCCTGGTCCCCTACACAATAATGGGGAGTACTCCTGAGCACATGGAAATATGGGCTCATATGAGATATTGGTGAGGGAACACTAATAGAGCTTCATATTTATGGTAGAGTGAAGGATGTGTCTTTGCCCTTCCTTTTTTTTTTTTTTTTACTTTCTATTCTTCAACTGTGTCTATAGCTGCTTACTGGCTTTTACAAAATTACTATTAAGAGAAACTTAAAAAAAAAGTGTTTTCTTTTCCTTTGGTTAAATATCGACTGGTGTAGGGGTACCTCGCTGGCTCAGTCAGTAGTGTGCGACACTTGCTCTCAGGCTGGTGAGTTTGAGATCCTCATTGGCTGTTGAGATCACTTTAAAAATATCCAGTAGCAGAATTACTGGATCATATGGTAGTTCTTTTTTAAATCTCTTAAGGAATCTCCACACCAGTTTTCTGTAATGCCTGCATCAGTTGACATGGCCACCAACAGTGCATGAAGATTCCTTTTTCTCCATATTTTTGTCAAGACTTGTTACTCTTGTATTTTTTTATTTTAGCCATCCAGACAGTATAAAGTCACATCTGATTGCACTTTTTTTTATCTTATCTTACTTTATTTTTTCAGTGTTCCAAGATTCATTGTTTATGCATCACACCCAATGCCCTCCTTAATACTCACCTCCAGGCTCACCCAATCCCCCCACCCCTCTCCCCTCCAAAACCCTCAGTTTGTTTCCCAGAGTCCACAGTCTCTTGTGGATCATCTCCCCCTCTGATTTCCCCATCTCACTTCTCCTCTCCTTCACCTAATGTTCTCCATGTTATTCTTTATATTCCACAAGTAAGCAAAACCATATGATAATTGGCTCTCTCTGCTTCACTTATTTCACTCAGCATAATCTCCTCCAGTCCTGTCCATGTTGATACAAAATCAAGGTACAGAAATCAGATGCTTTCTTATACAGTAACAATAAAATATAGGAAGGGAAATGAGAGAATCGATTCCATTTACTATAGCTCCAAGAACCATGAGATAGCTTGGAATAAACCTAACCAAAGAGGTAAAGGATCTGTACTCAAGAACACTCATGAAAGAAATTGAAGAAGACACAAAAAGATGGAAAAGCAGTCCATGCTCATGGATTGGAAGAATAAACATCGTTAAAATGTCTATACTGCCTAGAGCAATCTATACTTTCAATGCCATCCCGATCAAAATTCCACCAGCATTTTTCAAAGAACTGGAGCAAACAATCCTAAAATTTGTATGGAACCAGAAGAGACCCCAAATTGCTAAGGAAATGTTGAAAAAGAAAAACAAAACTGGGGACTTCATATTGTCTTATTTCAAGATTAACTACAAAGCTGTTATTGAACTTTTAAAAAAGAGTTTAATATGTTTAATTTTTTTTATGTTCAGTTAGCCAACATGTAGTAATCATTTGTATTTCCCTGATGATTAGTAATACTAAGCATCTTTTTGTGTCTGTTGTTGGCCATCTGTATTTCTTCCTTGGAAAATATCTATTCAAGTCCTCTTCCCATTTTTTAATTGGATTTTTTTCCTTGGTATTTAGCTGTATAAGTTATGTATGTATTTTGAGTATTAACCCCTTATTGACATATAATTTGCAAATATCTTCCATCTAGTAGGTTGCCTTTCTTTGTTATTGATGGTTTCCTTTTCTGTACAAAAGTATTTTTGTTTCATGAGTTTGAAAAGATATATGTACCCCTATGTTTATGCAGCATTAATTACAATAGTCAGAATATGGAAGCCACCCAAATGTGCATCAATAGATGAATGATTAAAGAAGATGTGGTCTATGTGTATATCCAATGGACTATTACTCAGCCATAAAGAAGAATGGAATCTTGCCATTTGTAACAATAGGGGTGAACTGTGTGGGTATAACACTAATTGAAGTACGTCAGTCTGAGAAAAACAAATGCCATATGTTTTCACTCTAATATTGAACTAAAGAAATAAAAAATTTTAAAATTAAAAAAAAGAGAGAGACAAACAGCAATACGAAAAAATAAAATAAAGTAAAAGAATTAAAGCAAAAGCACAACACCCTGGACTGCTAAAGAAAGGGTACAAACTCGTGGTTGCCAAAGGAGAGATGGGTAGGGGAATGGGTGATAAATAAAGGGAATTAAGAGTACACTAATCTTGATGAGCACTGAGAATATGTGGAATTATTGAATCATTGTGTTGCACACCTGTGAGTAATACATCAACTCTGCATGTTCATTTTACTTACATAAAAACATAAAAGAAACTAGGAAAAGACAAAAAAAAGAAAAGATGAAATATGGCCTCTGCTCTTAAGAAGCTTATATTCTAATACAAAGGGAGTGTTGTCATAAGTAACATACAAATAAAGAGTCTTAGGAATTCAAAGTGAAGGATGATCATTTGTGGTTGGCACAGGGGTGAATGTTGATGGTGAAATCAGGAAAGACTTTGTAGAGGAATGGCTTTTGAGTTGGCTCAATTTGCCACATATGGGTGGCAAGTGGAGACCCTAGGCAGAAAGAACACCACCAGGAAAAGGAAGCCATGTTCCAAGCACACGGAGCGGGCTGTATAGCTCGAGCCTTGGCTGTGTGAGGGGACAAGAGAGCATGAACAGGTGAATTGAAGCCAGAGTTTTTTCCTCGACACAAAGCACTTTGGCTTTGAACCCACTGCCCATGCTGAAAATCCCTGGGTTGGAATTTCTCTTAGCAAAATCTTCATTCTTGGACTTTCAGGTTTCTTTATTGTTGTCTGCTTTGGTCCACCTGCTCAGAAAGTGCACGGCTGAGAGCCACGTGTCCTGGGTTCTCTTCCTGTTTCCACCACTAAGTAGCACTATGACTTCAACAAGGTGCTCAGTTTCTTCTGTGCTTTGCTTATTTATGTGTAGCAGGAGAGGTCACAACTGGTCATTTCTCTAGTTCCATTTCCTTAAAATTTCTGGTTCTTCTGTCCTGTTATTCTCTTAACTAGCCCTCTCTACTTCAGATATATTTCACAATTATATGCATAACTAATTAATGCTATGTACAATTTTATTTTCTTACAACTCTATGTCAACTATAATTCTGAAATTAAAAAAATAGCATAGCACAGTTATCTGTGTCTTTCTTTTCCTTTCTTTTTTCTTCTTTTTTTGCTCCTGATTATAGACCATAGGTAAGTAGTATATCCTGTTCACTCCTAGAGAGCATCAGGTGGGGCAAGGCATATAATGACCATTTAATAAACTCACGTTGAATTGAATTGAGCCTTACACATTTCATTGGTACAGAGAATTCTTCCTTTCAGGCTAGCAGGGTGCTGCTCCTTTAAAACTGTCTTCTGGGAAACTTCCTTGACACTTGACTCCATCCAGAACTGTCTGTGCCCAGCATCTAGAACTGTGCCTAGGCACCTGTAGTTTTGCCTTTATGAGGTTTCTGTTTCAGGGACAGCAGGACTGGAAGGGTGTTAGGGAGATGCTCACTACATGGGTGGGGAATGGAGGGGGTGACTTTCTATCCGTGGCCACATGCTGATGGAAGCTACATCTGTCTTAATCTCACACATTAGGTGAATTTTGTTAATCCTGCTTTACAGGTGATAAAACTGAGGGTCAGAGAGTTGATGTCAAGGGGCCAATAAACACAGCACATGAAGAGGCAAAGGCAGGATTTGAACTCAGGACCTTGCTCCTGAGCTCTTGTTCTTTCTCCCCCGCCACTGGGGAGAAGCTCTTACTCTTCTATGTGTCTGCCTCAGCTGCAGGTTGGGGATGGGGCTGAGCTGGAGGTGGCAGGTAGGTGCTCTGAAGTGTTTGGTGTGGGAACCACTGAATTATCTCTGCATGTTGCATTCCCACAGTGTGGGTCACGGTCCTAGAGACCCTGGTGGCAGGAGGAGGGATAGAGCAGAGGAGCTCCAGTGTGGGCCAGGACACTGGAAATAGCTTTCCTGTGGGTGTCCCTGCTTTCACCTGGATGTTCTAGATCTCTAGGATCTAGAGGACTGGGCTCTGGGTCCTTAGAAGAAAGAACTAGAGTGGCATGTAAGTGTGTACAAGTGTGTTTGAGGAGTGTATGAGAGTGTGTAAGTCTGGGTGTGCATGCCTGTCTGTTAATGAGTTTGTGAGTATGTGTCTTTGTGTTGCATACACATGAGAATGTTTGTGATGTGTGGGTGTGTATATGTGTGCAATTTGAGGGTATACATCTGTGTATAAGTGTGAGTGTGTGTGTGCATATGTGTGTGTGTGTGTTGTCCCAGGGGAGCTTGAAGACACATAGTGGCAGGTGTCTTTGGTTTGTGCACATTTCCAGCAGGTACCAGACTGTGCTATGGGGTAGGGGGTGGGGGAGGCCAGGAGAGAAATGGCTGTTAGTGCTGGGCTGTGGGGGATGGGGAGCCTGAGCAGTGGGTGTCTCTGCCCTGCCAGGCACAGGGGGAGGGCATCAGGGTGCTGGGTCTGAGGCTGGGTGGAGACTGGGTCCTGAGGCCTGCTCTCAGGGTTACACTGGAAGAGCTCAGACACCCTGCTGTCACCAGAGAGGGCCATAAAGAGGTGGCACCAGGGTGGGAGGGAGGCCAGACAGTGGAGGGTTCAGGCCTGATCTCTCCCCATCCCTACCTCTCCCCACTCTGCAGCTCCTAACTCTAGGCTCCACCCATTCTGCCTGAGGGCCTGAGAGTCCCCAGAAGTCTCTGTGTGTCCCCTGCTGAGGCTGGGATGACCAGAGTCACACTGAAAACTTCTGTCTCTGGTTGGGACTACGCAGGCAGGTCGAGAACAAGTCCTTGTCTCTTGGAGGCATCTGGTGAGGCCATGTGTGCATTCCCACTGAATGTCACAGCAGCTGAGGCTGTCAGACCCCTAGTGCTGGGAAGTTCTCACTGAGTCTAACTTAGATCCACCTGTGGCACTTCCTGCTCTATGAGTATGAGCCCTCCCATCCCCCAGCATGGAAGGAGTCCCTTCTGGATGGGAAGTGGGTCAGAGTGTACGGACAATGAGAGGATGTGGTGAAGCCCGGTGGTTCACAGATGGTCAGTTCTTCCTGGGCAGGAGGGCAGTGATCAGCAGGTCAGTTTCAGAGAAGAGAGCTCAGGGAGCACCAGTTTTCCCTCTGTTTCCCCTGTTACCCCAGACGGTGCCAGGGGAACTGGAAATAGGGGCCGTGGTCGAAGGGAGCAGATGAGACCGGGGAAAGGGCTTCCCTGTCTGCAGCTGGGAGGAGCCTCTAGAAACACAGGGCAAGGAGCAAATGATGAATGAGAAGTTCCTCCTGCAGCTCAGGAGGTAGGAGGTGAGGGGCAGGGCTTTGGGCCTCTGAGGAGCAGAGGGGGTGTGTGCTGAGGGTAGGGTATGCAGAGCACAGTGTGTGTGGCCTACATGTCTGTGCTCCATGGTTGACAGTCCTCTGTGCCCAGTTCTGCGTGTAAGCATATGTCACGTGGGGAAGGGGGAGCTTTGACATGGATGTTTAAACTCAGGGCTGTGAGCTGGCTTCCCATTGGGGTCTACGAAGTATGCTTTCTTTGAGGAGCGGAGGTCAGCACCAGTGGGAAGACCCTGGCGTAGGAATCAAAAACACGTGGGTTCCAGCTCTGGCTCCAGTCCTGCACTGGGCCCTTGTGAGCCATCACCTCTGGGAGGGGGAATTTCACCTGCTGTCCAACCATAAAGGAAAAGCCAGGTGGCCCTTCTGTGCCAGCAGCCCCAGGGCTGGGAACAGGAAAAGGGAAGGGGGCTGGAGCAGGGGATGGCATTTCAGAGGCCAAAGGTAATACAGGATACCAGTAGGAAGGGCGGTGGGCGGGGAGTCCTATGATGAAGTTTTAGAACGTAAGTGAGGTCAGAGCCAATTGTGGGATATCGCAATCCCAGACCTGTGGAATTACTTCCTTCCAGACATTGGAAGGGATGGTAAGGTATGGTTTAGCTCTCCAGACATTGAAGAGAACAAGCTGCACCCCTCTATAGTAAGACCAAATCAGCTACTCAGTTTATACATTAAGTCTCATCCAAGTGATGGAGTGGGACAAGATAGAAGGACTAGAACAACAGGAGTGACCAACTGACTTTTTTATTTACCCGTTAAGGGCATTGTCTGATGGCATGTTTTAGTTTCCCCTTCTATGCCAACAACTTGAAGCTTAGAAAGACAAGTAGGGCCAGAGTGCTGAATAGGGCCAGAGTAAGTAGCTCCTGTGTCATAAGAAAATCGATAAACTTACCTCCCACATCCAGGGTAACCCAGGGCTCAGTCATCTTGATGTCAAAGGGAGCCAGACCAGCCTCAGGGCCCTGTCATGGCAGTTTCTCCAGCTTCAACTCTCAGGCAGGGAAGTGAGTTCCTGTCTTCCTCTCTTTCTGGAGATGAGGACAGTCTCTCTTCCAATGTCCTGTTTCTTTACAGACAGGACATGGCCCTAGGGGAGAGCACTGGTTTGGACATTCTCTGCTCCAGTGTCCGGTCTGGCCACATGTACAGTGTTGGGACTTACCTAGTTTTCTGTCTGTTGCTGGCCTTTTCTTTTGCCCCTGGTTACTCCAGTGCCGTGGGGAATCTGCAATAGCGGCAGCCATTATTGGAGCCTGTATCTTACCCTGCAGTTTAGTTCTCTGGTCCTTTTCTTGCCTTAAGGCTGTTTCTCTATTATTAAAGACTACGGTCGGTACTTGTAGTAGGTGTTGGTTGGGAGTTTGAGGGCCTAAAGCCATTTTAGCTAGTTTTTGGCGGATGTCAGATGCCCACTGGCTTATAAAATGTATATTGAGTGTGGTTACTCCCTCAGGTGAGGCTGGGTCTGAATTTTATATATTTATAGATGGCCTCTACCAATTGACCCTGAACTAGAGCTGGATTTTTGTCAGCTTCTTGTGTGACTTCCTGAAGTTTATCAAAGTTTGCAAGTTTAGAAAATCCTTTTTTCATTCCTGCTATTAAACATGGATCATATGGTCTCGTTTTTCTCTCCCCGGACTATCCTCCTGATAGTTCCAGTGTGGTTCGGTGCTAGGGACAGCAGCACTTCCAGCTGGGTAACGTCCCCTATGTCTCATTCCCAGTTCACCAGCAAACTCTTGTGCTCCCTCCCAGATTCGTTGCTTTTCCTCAGGGGTGCAAAAATGAGTTAAAATGATACATATATCCTTCCAGGTCAAATCAAACATAAGAGATACTTCTTGAAAGCCTTCAATAAGTTGAGAGGTATTTTCAGAATACCGACCTGATTGTCCTTTAACCAGAGCCAGGTCTGCCATGGAGAATGGGACATGGACCCTAATTGTGCCCACTTCTCCATTAGCCACTTCCCTAGGAGGAAGTATCCCACAGTTAGGTGGAGCTCCTGGAAGATAGGGAGTCCCGCTCCTGGTACATCCAGTGGGGCTGGGAGCAGAGGGGTCTTGGGCTTTATAAGGAGGAGGGATAGCAACTGAGTCACTGTCTTCTTTCTTCGGACTGGCTGGCAATTCCTCCAACATCCCAGGTTCATTAAGAGGAATTGGCCTATTTAGACAATCATTATCCAATATGTCTGGGGGTGGGGGATCTGTTAACTTGGCTGAGGGTTAGACATACTCTACCAGAGGCCACAGGTCTGGATCCTGATTTAGGGCCATAAAGGCTTGGACGTATGGGACTTCAGTCCATTTGCCCTTCTCCTTGCAAAGGAGGTCTGATAGATTGACTTGAAACTTAAAGTCCCATTTATCGGCCACTTTTCCTGGCCTCCTAAGGAGTACTGAGGCCTTTCAGTGTTACAGAAGAAGATCATTTTTTTCTTTCTTAAATCTTGCAGTTTGAATTGATTCCAGTGGGTTAAAAGGCATCCCAAGGGAGAATCCTTGGGATCAGAAGAAGAGGATAACCTGTTCCTAGGAAAGTAAAGAAGGTCCATTACCAAAATCCCCTGACTCCTGGGTGGCATCCCACACAGGGTATGTCAGAAGTTCCAGTGTTAAAAGCGATCAGAGGTGTTGCTCAACAGAAATCATTATTGGGCACCATCCTGCCTTCCTGTGAAGGCATTCCTGCGGTAAAAGGCCCTGGATGGGTACTGGCATCCCTCCCCTCTCCCATCACATTCTAGGCTACAGATGGGTGCTTGGTGAATGGACTGAGATACTGTGCCATCCTATACTCTGGAAGTTGTGTTATTGCCCTGCCATTTTTAAACCATGGAAAATACTAGATACATTTTATAAGGGGAAATTACCCAATTTTGTAGCTTTAAGTGGTTAGTAGAGGGCACTGACAAGAAACAGTAAAGATTGAAGTCCATCATAAGCAACATTCCAACACATGTGGTCCTTACAGCCAGCTTCCTTAGGAAAGGGTCTCCGGTTGGTTTTTAATTCAATTGGGTACTGGTTTTGGCCGGCTTTCAATGGAGGTCCCACGGCCAGAAGTGGTCAGACCAGGGATGTGGAGGGGATCACATTAGACCAACCAGGAGGAAAGTTCACATGCAGTCTTAAGATTGGCAGCTGTCTTGGGGACTTAGGTGACTGTCCCGTGCCCCAAAGAGACAAGTTTGTATAAGAACAGGAATAAAGAGAGGACATCAGTTTCTGGATCTTATTACCATTCTGGCCAAGAGGCAGGCTTTCTCCTCCCCATAGAGTAGCCATGGGTAGAGGATTGCAGCCTCAACAACTGACATGCAAGCATTCCAATAAGGCCATACTGCTTGAAAAGCCCCTAAAATGAGAGTAAAGGAAGAGGAGAGAAAGTACTCACCAATTTTGCTCCAAAGCTAAGAGTCCAGATGTAAAAACTCAAAGCCCCATGTTCAGGCACCAAATAATGAAGTTTTACAATATAAATGAGGTTTGGTGGGGTGAGGTCCAGAGCCGATGACCAAGAAGGAATTCTTGAGACATCTTTGGTGCAAAATGGTGGTTTATTAAAGCAAGGTGACAGGATCCCAAGGCAGGAAGAGTTGCTGCCCTGAGGTTGTGAGGGGTGGCAGTTTATATACCATGGCATAAAGCAAAAGAAGGTTTCAGTAGAACTTTCATACGCTAAAGAAGACCTACAGGATACCAGATACCAGAGGCCTTGTCATTGTCAAGGTTCTTTTTCCCTTCTTAACAAGATAGATAGTTGGGAGATTCCTAAAGAATGTCACACATGTCCCACCAAGGAATTGGGGGTGGGTGGAGGTTGGAGGGTGTCAGCTTTTGCTTTGTCCTCAGCCAGTCTTTTGCTTCCTCATCACTACATTCAGAAATTCCTGGGATCTTGCAAGAGCCCCAGACTCCCCAGCCTGGGCAGCCCAGCTCTGTCTCAGCTCCCTGGGCACAGGGCTGGCTCTGCAGGAAGCACTGTTCTCTGCTGTCCTCTTGTGGCCGCCAAGCCCTTTGCAGACCTCTGCTGAGAAGCTTCCCCTCAAGTCCTCAGGGCCTTGTCCCTTGCCCAGGGTGGAAATTGCATTTATCCGGAAAAGAGATCTTTGGTCTCCCAAGTCCATCTTTCTCCCAATCTCCTCTGGTTTCTGGAGGCATCCGCATCTCCTGAAGGTTGGGAACGTCTTTCTGACATTTCACCCTCTTTGCTATTGACCAAAGTATTAAGTTGTGATTTGGAGGATGGGCAGTGGAGACAAGGGGCTGAGATGAAGATATGGAGCAGAGAGAGCAAATACTCTTCCCTTGGGCTCCATCTACAACCTCATCTCCCAGGATCATCCGGAGTTTTCAAATAAATACAACAGGGCTACTAACATTCCTGAAGAAAATGGGCCGGGAACAGACCAGGCATTATGATTCTAGGCTCCTGTGAGTTCACACTTGAGCTCAGTCCACAGCCTCAGCAGGGGATGGACTAGCAGGAGCCAGGGGGGAGGAGACAGAGATGCTGGAGGGAGATGGTCTGTGTGACAGGTGCTGGCAGGACTCCTTATCTCTAGCTCTGGAGTCCTGTCCCCCGACCAGGCTGCCCTTGGCCCTCCCCTTCTAGTGCTCAGTGCTCATTACTGACTGCCTGTCTTTAGAGAGACCCCCAGGGGACCAAGCTGTATTGGATGGGCAAGGAGGGGGGGAGAGGACAAGGGAGGGGCAACAGGGAATGAGATAGGAGGAGGGGGTGGGATGACTGGGATTTGAGCTGGGGTCCCATGATCACTGAGGTGCTGGGAGAGCTTGGCAGGAGACACTGTCCTGGGGAAAGATACTGAGGGACTGAGGGTGAGTCCGTGGGGATGGGGGTGGGGAGGAATATTGGAAGGGACTGAGCTCCACTGATTTAGGGGCTTATTTGGGGACACCTGGGGAAATAGGAGCCAATGACTTTATGCAGAGCTTCCATTGGGCCAGGAAGGGTTACAGGTGCCATGAGGGGGTAAAGGAGGGATTCACATACTTTCTGTTCCCCTTCCTGTACTTGCAGACCTGTCAGAGCTCCTCCCTGGCCTGGGTGCCCCCTGTGTGTCTGTCTGAGGGGTGCAAGGGCCGTCTGGGCACTTCTCCTGTGGGATGTAGAGTGAGCTCCCAGACTCTCTGTGTTGCACACAAATCTCCTCACCCCTCAGCAAGGACCTCCAGTGAACCTAACCCCTGTCCTCACTCCTCCTCTCAGAATGCCCAAGACGCAGAGACAGCTGACTGAGGGGACCTGGAGAGCCCTCCCAGAATTTCCCGTGGCTCCCAGTGGATGCACTGGGGCAGGTCAGGGCCAAGCCTCAGGGCCTGACCAGGCAGCATAGCAGGCAGGGAGGAGCCCTGCATCTGGAGTCCTGGAGAATGTTCTGTGAGGAGCAGAGTGCTGCAGTGGAGCTGTGCTGTCTCCTAGATGGTCAGCCATCCTCCGCCACACAAAGGACTGCCTGCTGCATCCCCTCTGACCCCTCACCCCCAGCCCATGCTCTGATAAAGGAGGCAGCTCTGGGAAGAAGAGGAGGAGGAAGACTGACACAGTGACTAAACAGTAAGGACCAGGACTGCATCCAGGTCCTACAGACTGGGACCAAGAAGACAGAGCCAAACTGAGTGCCCTGGAGTGTCCTAGAGACAGACACATAGAGTCAACAGAGATACACAGTGGTCAGTGGAATGGAGTGATGCGGACAGAGACGGGAAGACAAACCCAGAAACTGGAGAGAGGAAAGAGAAGAGCCTCCAGAGACCA
>PISX010036129.1:0-12264 GCA_004024625.1 Mellivora capensis | reverse complement strand
CAGGGAGATTCAAATTAAAACCACATTGAGATACCACCTCACACCAATTAGAATGGCCAAAATTAGCAAGACAGGAAACAACGTGTGTTGGAGAGGATGTGGAGAAAGGGGAACCCTCTTACACTGTTGGTGGGAATGCAAGTTGGTGCAGCCACTCTGGAGAACAGTGTGGAGATTCCTCAAGAAGTTAAAAATAGAGTTTCCCTATGACCCTACAATTGCGCTTCTGGGTATTTACCCCAAAGATACAGATGTGGTGAAAAGAAGGGCTATCTGTACCCCAATGTTATAGCAGCAATGGCCACGGTCGCCAAACTGTGGAAAGAACCAAGATGCCCTTCAACAGACGAATGGATAAGGAAGATGTGGTCCATATACACTATGGAGTATTATGCCTCCATCAGAAAGGATGAATACCCAACTTTTGTAGCTACATGGACGGGACTGGAAGAGATTATGCTGAGTGAAATAAGTCAAGCAGGGAGAGTCAATTATCATATGGTTTCACTTATTTGCAGAGCATAACAAATAACATGGAGGACATGGGGAAATGGAGAGGAGAAGGTTGTTGAGGGAAATTGGGGGGGAGATGAACCATGAGAGACTATGGACTCTGAAAAACAACCTGAGGGTTTTGAAGGGACGGGGGGGGGGGGGGGAGGTTGAGGGAGCCAGGTGGTGGGTATTAGGGAGGGCACAGATTGCATGGAGCACTGGGTGTGTTGTAAAACTATGGATTCTGTTACGCTGAAAAGAAATGAAATTTAAAAAAAAAGAGATTATGGTATTAAGACATTATTTTGGCTGTTATGTCAGGCCATGTTTTAAATGAACAGTTGGATTCAAGTCCAATGCAAGATTACACATCCTGTGTTATGCCAGGTCAGAAGGCATCACAACTTATTAAAATGTACATGAATCCTGTGCGACCAAGACAGCATGGTTTACTTTCGAAAACCAAAACACTGCAGAAGCCTGTTCTAGAACGGGCCAAGCCACTCCCCTAAAATGTGATGCTGCGCTGTCAAGAGTTCGAGAAAGCTTGAGAGAATTCAGTTAACCTGTAATGGCAGTTTCCGCCCAACCTTCCAGCATCCTATTACAAAAGGGCTCCTCTGTACCACATCCAACGATAAGGATCAATGGACATTAAATTAAGATAAGTAAGCGTCTGAGAGAGAGTGAGAGAACAGGCAGCTGGCTGAGGTCTTTCTTCCACTATGGCTATTTCTTCTTCCTCACGAGAGTGAAATGACTATCTCACACCTAATTAAACTGCACAGTGATTGTGCAGTGCTATTTTTAATGAATGACAGACATAGGGCCTCACCGGTTGTAAGCCACGGAAATCAATAGCTGACATTTACTCGATGAAAACAAATTGAGATTAGCTAGCTTCACTTTTTATTCAGCAAATTCGAGTCTGCAATCAATTCCCGTGCATGTGCAGACTATGGAAATTGGTTTTAAATTGATTTGTTTCTTCCTTAGCTAATTATAGAATACAAGCAAATGAACAATCAATTGCTAACTCTACTTCTACTGTATGTGTTTCAATGAGCAAAACAAGTCTGTCAAAGATAGATATTATTATGGTCTTTTCAAAGAGAAGCTAAGCATTCCATGTACACGGTAATACATCAGCTATTTAATGATAATTTAAAAGACTGTCTTATTTGTTGAGCAAATATAAAACTTCCCCTGCTGCTATTAGTTAAGCTTATAGAAAGTTCTCAATTGATCAAGAGGCTGCTTAGAAAAATAGAGCTTTATCAGAGTATCTGGCACATAGAGAGTTCTCGGTCAAGGTTAGCTGTTAATGAGGTAGTAGGAGTTGCACAATGGGGACCAGTGGACTCAGAAAACCTAGGGTTCAAATCCTAGATCCATCACCCTTTAACCCTGGTTATAAGGCCTTCCTTCTGTTGAAATAAGTGTTTATGTCTACCAAAGAATGTGTAAATTAATTCACCATTCACAAAATCTAAAAACTTGGAGTAAGCAGCAAGTTCATAAACGAAATAAATTGTGGCAAGTTCATAAATGAAATACTATAGAGGCCTGAGAAGGAACCAATTACCGGTCCGTGCAGCATGGCTGTGTGTAATGGAAGCTCGTAGACATAATGTTGAGTTAGGCACCAATGAGGATATACGGTATGATTCTATTTATATGAAGTTCAGGGACAAGGAAAAGGAATAGATGGCGAAAGAGACTTGAGTAGTGGTTACTCTGAGAAGAGTTATTGCCTGGGAAGGTGCACGAAAGAGTCTTCTGGGGAGCTGGAAATGGTCTAGACTTTGATCTGGGTGGTGGTCCCATGAGCATAGGCACACACAATTTCATCCAGCTTTCAACCTAAAATTCAGGTACTTTAATGTTATATTACAATTCTTGCACTTACTCTAGGACCTCAGACAAATTATCCTCTCTAAACCTCCATTTTCTCATCTATGAAATGGGGATGATAATGTAACAACTTCCTGGGATGGTTAGGAGGTATAAATACAGTAACTCACGTAAAGTGTTTACCAAGGAGCCTTGTTTGCAGTACACGTTTGGAAAATGTTACCAGTTATTATTTCTCCCTGACAATGCAGTCATCAACAGGCAGGATTCCAGAGTTAAAAATTGCTTGAGGAATCGCAACCATTACAAAGACATGTGAACCTGGTTTTAAGAAAAACAAATACATCTAGGTTTAGAAACTTAAGGGAAAGTCCTAGATTCTTGGTTTCTATAAACAACATTTCCCACAGAATTCACTTACATAACAAATAACTCTAATGGAGGTGAAATATTATTCAACATAGCCCAAAAGACAGGTGTATATTTTATTTTTAAGGCATGTCTTGTGTAAAGCTGGGCACGTTCTTGTTTGCTGCAGTCTCTCTGGGGTCTAGACTACCCATTCTGGGAAGACAATGCTTAGAAAAGCATTCTGACTCTGAAGACACCACTGGACCTGGAAACCAGTTTCCACAGCAGTGATTTTCTATTGGAGGACAGTGTGACCAAAGGAGTTTAAAGTCCTTATTAGCTTCTTGCCTGAACATAGCTAAAGAATGAATTGCTGGTCTTAAAAACTGCCGTCATTATTTCTTGGGAGAGCTCAGGAGTAAGAGTGGGTTGGTTTTATCATGAATATTGCTGCAAAATCTTTAAGGTTATAGGACTGAGTATAAGGGCAATACATTTGAGGCGCTAGCTAGAATAGCAGAAGAGTCTTCAGAAATAACCCAGGCATGCAGAAAAGCTTGTACTATTGGGAATTCTTGTCTTGAGACATCTTTCAAATATTTTACAATACATAATACAATGTGTCAATCCATTTTGAAATACTTATATGAACCAATAAAAGACTAACTAACTGTCTTTGACCAGGGAAACGTAGAGTGCAGAGAAAAGAGAAAACACAGTCCGCTGTATATATGCTGAGCAAGGAGGGCGGGTCATGGACTGCCCTCAACAGCCCCAGCCCATGGAGGTGGTCCTCTGGCCTGCCCCTTCTTCCAGATCAGTGCTGTTCCCTAGAATGGTGATGATGGAATGTTTTATAGCTGCCCTGTCCAATACTGTAGTCACTAGCCATGCGTGGCTACTGAACAGCTGAGATGTGGCTAATGTGACCAAGGAACTGAATTTTTCATTGTATTTAATATTAATTCATTTAAATGTAAACAGCCATATGTGGCTAGTGGCTCTAGTGTTGGGAAGACAGTTCTTGTCCATTGGACCTTGATAAGATGAGACGCTTCTAGTTAGGGAGACATTTCTTCCCACAGTCTGAGCCAATCTCAGAGAAAAGAAGACACAGTCCAGTTGCTTCCATCCAATGACCCAGCTTGTCTGCCCCTAGAATCTGTCAGCCACAGATGAGGTCCAGCTGTGCACAGAGCCTGTGAGTCACTGCAGCTTGGGTCTAATTCCTCCTTTGCCCCTCATCTTCTACCCCAGTTTCCACCTAGCTTCTTCTTCAGGGCTGGAGTGGAGTTCTGCTGGGAATGCTCAGGGGGCTGAGGCCTTAAGACTCTCTAGCTCTTCCCACTGCTGCTCCCTGCCCCTCCACCCCTGCATGAGTTACTATTATGAATGGGTTGAGGGGCACGGGGGTGGCTCAGCCTGTTAAGCCTCTGCCTTCAGCCCAGGTCATGATCCCAGGGTCATGGCCCCTCCCTCCTATGCATGCTCTCTCTCTCTCTCTCTCTCTCTCTCTCAAATAAACAAATAAATAAATCGATCCTGAGATTACACCCTGAGCCAAAAATCAAGAGTTGGATGCTTAACTGACTGAGCCGCCCAGGAGCCCCCATTGGGGTCCCGATTCTTAATGCCGCCTAAAGTTACTCAAAGTTAAATTGCGTTCCCGGTAGAATTACAAACAGCCAAACATCAATGTACAGCTAGATCGAATATTTCATTTAAATTCACAAACGATCCTGGAATATAAAATAGAGATTCATTTATTATTCCTGTAGCAGTAAAGTCTACATCTAAGACTTTTCTGGTAAAATGTCCTGGATTATGTAAAATCATCACGTGTTCCGACATTGACTGTTGACATAATTTAGGGAAATGTCAATCAAAACTAGGAGGCTCCTGTATGCAACCTGGCTTATAAATACTTCATAGAAACATAAGCGTGTATACTCCCCAAATATAACTGTCCATATGAGCTGCAGCATTTCAGAATGAAGTGGCTATTTCTGAAGTACGTGAAGGTGATCGTTCCACTGAAGGATGACTTAATTCATCATTCTGTCTGAGAAGGGGGGGAGGTGACATTGCTGGCCTGCAGTTTTGAACTCTGTCATATGCACTTGGCAGCCTTTCACTTTGGGATTCACAGACTTGAAAATAACATCCTTTGAGTTCTGAGTGTACGAGCTGGAAATTTATATTTCTCAGCTGGGAAATGTGAGGGTAAAGGATACTTGAAGAAAGTGCAATCCTGTGCCTATTTTCATGATGTGATGATGAAAGAGTCTTGCTATTTGTGATGCCTCGATTAATCTTTCAGGATTCTTAAGTGTTCTTCATTCTGAAGCAACTTGGAAATAAAATGGAAGAGTGTAAAATATTTAAAAAGTCGGAATGCTATGTGGGAGTATACTTAAAAATGCAAACAACATTCAGTTGTTCAGGGACTAGTTTTTTAGCTGTTTATTTTTTTTTGTTTTGTTTTTCTTCCTTTGGCTTTTTTGCCAATGACTTGTACCTCCACCTGCTGGTACACTGATGAAATGAAATGGTACTAAAATTCAAGCCACTAAATTAAATAATTTGCTGGAATCTCTGTTATAGCTTTGGTGAGAGGAATGGTAAAAATTACAACCTAAAATGAGATTTCTCAACATATGTTGGTAAGAATGCAGAGAAATGGGAACCCTCTTGCACCATTGGTGGGAATGGAAATTAGTGCGGTCACTCTGGAGAACAGTATGGAGGTTCCTCAAAAAGTTAAAAATAGAACTACCCTACAATCCAGCAATTGTACTACTGGGTATTTACCTAAAGGATACAAACATACTGATTCAAGGGGATATATGCACCCTAATGTCTATAGCAACATTATCAACAATAGCCAAATTACGGAAACAGCCCAAATGTCCATCGACTGATTAATGGATAAAGAAGATGTGGCATATGTATATAATGGAATATTACTCAGCCAGTGTAAAAGAGTAAGATCTTGCCATTTGCATGATATGGATGGAGCTAGAGAGTATTATGCTAAACTAAATAAGTTACTCAGAGAAAAACAAATGCCATATGATTTTACTCATATGTAGAATTTAAGAAGCAAAACAGATAAACACAGGGGGAAAGAGAGAGAGGCAAACCATAAAGCAGACTCCTAACTATAGAGAACAAGTTGAGGGTTGCTGGAGAGGAGGTGGGTAGAGGGATAGGTTAAACGGGTGGTGGGCATTAAGGAAGGCACTTGTGATGAGCCCTGGGTATTGTATGTTAATTGACAGATCACTAAATCCTACATGTGAAACTAATATTACACTGTATGTTAATGAACTGGAATTTAAATAAAAACTTGAAAGGAAAGCAAATAAATGAATAAAATGAAGGTTTAGAAGAATATCAGTGTGTTTATTAATCCATTTATTCTCTGTGTTAACTATTAAAAGTGAGATAAGAAATACTAAAATAACTTCACTAAACTTCTTAACTCCAGCTATCAACATGTAATTCAATTATCTTGCCATCACCCATGTGTCATCCTTTCAATAACCCCACTAAAAGTTTTACAAGAAAATGTAGCAGAGAGCTGGAGCATAAACTAAACCATAAATCAGAACATCTCATTTAAAGTCAAAGACAGAAACATCCTCAGGAGTGTAAATCGGTCCTAAACCTTTAGAAGACCCATAAAATAAGTGTTTAAAACCCCACTGAAAATGCACTACAGCAGAACATTAAAAGCATGAACTCTGGAGCCAGACTTCTGGAATTGAAAACCCAGCTCTTCCCATGCAGCTGGGTGGTCTTGAGCAAAACCCTCTTAACAACTCTTGCTTCAGTTTCCCCTTCTGTGAAACATGGTTAAAGGATAGTACCTACTTCATAGCATTATTGGGAGGATCAAGCTGAGTTAATATTTGTGGAGCTGTTCTCTCTGCTTGGTATGCTTTTTCTCAAGATCCCCATATTGTCTGCTTTTGCCTTCATTTATGCCTTGTTCAAATGCCTACCCTCTCAAAGATATCTTCCATACCTATACCTCAAGCTGTTCTCCCCAGCTGTTACTCTCTACCCTGCTTCATTTTCCTTCATATAATTTATCACTGCCTGACATTACTTTACACATTTATCATTTGTTCCCTGTTCCCTGTTCAATCACCAAACATCAAATATGTACTAAAAAATGAATGACTGAATAAATGAATGAATGAAAGGTGTAGTCCAGCCAGCTTATACATCACAACTGTATGACTACTTCTTAGGATCATATTGCGTTTTAGATTAGGGTAAAATTGTCCTGGTGTTTTTTAGAAGTTCATTGTGCTGTGTTACTTTCTATAAGATTTTAGTGTCATCTCAAAACTTGAAGATTTTGCAGTAAATTTATTTTTTCAGATCATTTAATGTTAAATTATCCTTTTCCAAAAAAGACCAAATTCCTGGGACTCTTACTATTTATTCTCTGTTTAGAGAATGACCAGCTTATTCTTGTCTTAACTCAGTTTCTAAATTATCAAGAGGAAGAGTAATAAGAAGTCATCTGGGAGAAGCAACAAGGGGCCAGATAATATAGGACTTTGTGGGCCATGTGTGGCTTATTTACAAACATGGCCTCAAAAGTCTCTAATAATTTTTCAATGGAGGGGAGGTGTCTTCCATTCCCTCCCTTTGAATGTGGGTAGGCTTAAATAAGACTGCTCAGACCAGGGGCGCCTAGGTGGCTCAGTGGGTTAAGCCTCTTCCTTTGGCTCAGGTCATGATCTCGGAGTCCTGGGATCGAGCCCTGCATCGGGCTCTCTGCTCAGCAGGGAGCCTTCTTCCTCCTCTCTCTTTGTCTGTCTCTCTGCCTACTTGTGATCTCTCTGTCAAATAAATAAATAAAATCTTAAAAAAAAAAAGACTGCTCATACCAGTAGAACATGAGTGACTATATCATTTCTGAAACTGGATCATACAAGATGATATGCCTTCTGTCTTATTTAGTGGAACACTGATGCCTGCAACCTTGAGCCCCCACATGACTTTCCTAAGTCTGACATACCTACAAAGGGCACACATAACCTCCACTTCCCACCCCCTAGTGAGCAATCCTAGACTTCAAATAACCCTAATTCATAAACAAGACATGTGTCTAAGCCTTCCAGATGATTCCAGCCCCCAACCATTATGTCTTCTCAGCTAAGGTCTCAAACACTTTGGAGCAGAAACAAGGCATTCCCTGCTATGTCATGTCCAAAATGACCCACAGGATCCATAGCATAATAAAATAGTTGTTTTAAACTGCTACATTTTGAGTCACATTTTGTTACACAGAGTAGTAATTGGGACACCATGACAAGGATTTTTGGATTTCATTTTAAGTGAGAACTCTTTAGAGAGTTGAATTATGTGACCTGATCTGGAAAACAGACTGCAAGAGGGCAAGTATGGAAGCAGAGTCCAGTCTGGAGTTATGTAGGCAAGAGCTAAGAGTGCCTGGGAGAGGACAACAGCAAAGATAGTAGTGAGAAGAGCACTGATTGGGAATATATTTTCAAAGTAAATCCAATCGGATTTGCTAATGGATTGGGAACTGAGTGTGGGAAGACACAAACCAAGAATGACCCAGGGATTTGGCCATGGCAGCAACTACCTGAATCGAATTGTCATTACTGAGATACAAACATTATAGAAAGAACAGGTTTGTAGAATAGAAATCAAGAGTTCAGTTTTGAACACGTAGCATGTCTATTAGATACCCAAATGGAGATGTTGAGTAGGCGACTGGAAATATTAGTTTGGAACTCAGGAGACAGGCCAGTTCTGCAGTGCGGTATCCAACTCTAAGAGTCTAATTTTAGGAAAGATATTTACAAACTAGAGAATATTCAGAAAGGAACCAGGATGCAGATGCTTCTAGAAGTCGTCTTATTAAAAAAAAAATGTTGAAGGAACTAAACACAGATTGGACAAAAATATCCATAATGTAAAAAGATATCTGAATCACTAGGACATAGCATTAGCACTCATCCTGGAGAGTAAGGTATCTTCTTTGAGGGACCAAAGATCTAGTGCCCACTTTCATGAAAACAAACACAAAGTCCATAACTGATCATCCCCATAGAACTAGATACCGTTACCGAGGTTTGACCTAAAACAAAACTCTCAAACGTGACAGGAGGCTAAGTTGAATAGCATGACGAAACCACACATTCACGAGCTCCCAGCATACTGCATCCTAGCCTATAAAAAAACTTACCTATTTAGATGCTATCCACTTCCAAAATCCCCAAGTATGGGAAGTTCACCTTAGTGCTCGTGGTACAAAATTATTTTAGTATTATTAACCACCATATTTTGATTTTTTAGTGTTTTAATCTTTTTGCATTAATAGAGGCAGCTTCATGGGTGATTAAGAGGAGGAAATCTACAGCTGGAATTATCGGGCTAAGATCTTAACTCCGATACCTTGGTAAATTATTTAAACTCTGTGCCTCGGTCTCCTGCCTCCTTGGATTTCTTATGGGGAATAAATAAGTCAGTAAGTGTAAAGTATTTAATACATAGAACCAGCTAAATAAGAAGTAGTCCCAAAAATCTTTTAGCTCTGTTCAGCAGGACTCAGCATACTCTGCTCTGTGAATGCCCATTTGGGATCACTTGTTTAGTTTTTTAAAATTCATTTAGGCATATAGAATTTTGATGACTTTGTGAGGAGGAGCTTCAAAGTGGCAGCTCTGAACTTACCCTCTGGCTTTGCAATCACTGCAAAGATGCTTTCTTGAAGATCCCTCTCCACTGATGTCAGAAATCCTGTCACTCAACTCATTGTCTCCTCTTCTGTTAACTTTCACATGAAATTCATTTGGATTTGAATGTGTCCTGGGAGTGAAAAGGACAGACTCACTCTGTTATCCATAAAAATGTATGAAACATCAAACACACTGCTCAGAGAGAATGATACATACTCTGAATTACCTTAAACTTGTAGATTTATCCTCTCCACACACAGGGATGGGGAATGGAGAGGACCTGAGCCTGAATCCTATTTAAAAAGAAGGGTGAAAGATCTATAAAGAACTCCTCAAACTCAACATACAAAAAACAGATAATCACGTCAACAAATGGACAGAAGACATGAATAGACACTTCTCCAAAGAAGACATACAAATGGCTAACAGACACGTGAAAAAATGTTCATCATCATTAGCCATCAGGGAGATTCAAATCAAAACCACATTGAGAGGGGCACCTGGGTGGCTCAGTGGGTTAAAGCCTCTGCCTTCGGCTCAGGTCATGATCCCGGGGTCCTGGGATTGAGCCCTACATCGGGCTCTCTGCTTAGCGGGGAGCCTGCTTCCTCCTCTCTCTCTGCCTACCTCTTTGCCTACTTGTGCTCCCTGTCAAATAAGTAAATAAAATCTTTTAAAAAAACAACAACCACATTGAGATACCACCTTACACCTGTTAGGATGGCCAAAATTAACAAGACAGTAAACAACAAGTGTTGGACAGGATGTGGAGAAAGAGGAATCCTCTTACACTGCTGGTGGGAATGCAAGTTGGTGCAGCCACTTTGGAAAACTGTGGAGATTCCTTAATAATTTACAAATAGAGCTATCTTATGGCCCTGCAACTGCACTACTGGGTATTTACCCCAGAGATACAGATGTAGTGAAAAGAAGGGCCATCTGTACCCCAACGTTCATAGCAGCAATGGCCACAGTGGAAAGAACCAAGATGCCCTTCAACAGATGAATGGATAAAGAAGATATGGTCCATATATTCAATGGAGTATTATGCCTCCATCAGAAAGGATGAATACCCAACTTTTGTATCAACATGGACGGGACTGGAGGGAGATTATCCTGAGTGAAATAAGTCAAGCAGAGAGCATAAATTATCATATGGTTTCACTTACTTGTGGAGCATAAGGAATATCACCGAGGACATTGGGAGAAGGGAAGGAAAAGTGAGTTGGGGGAAATTAGAGGGGGAGACAAACCATGAGAGACTGTGGACTCTGAGAAAGAAACAGGGTTTTGGAAGGGAGGGGAGTGGGGGGTTGGGTGAGCCTGGTAGTGGGTATTAAGGAGGGCACCTATTGCATGGAGCATGGGGAGTGGTGCATAAACAATGAATCTTGGAACACTGAAAAAATTAAATTAAATGTTAAAAAAAGTATGTGAGAGTAGCAGTTAGTATTTGACACTCAGATATCAAAACTGATGGAACAGGCACAACATCCCTCCTGGGGAGTGCTTCAGGAAGACAGCATTTAAACCCTGAGGGACCAAGATATTCTAATTGGACCCACACAGACTCCGGTCTCCATGAACAAATGACCATCATACCTCCTTCTGCCTTCATCTGTGAAGAAATTTTCTTCTCAAACCAAAAATTAAAAAGTCCTGAAAAACTAGTCCTTTGAAGTCCCAACCTGAGCAGCTGCTGAGTTTTCATAGCACTCTCGGCATGAAAATCTACTAAATGTTAACAATGACACTAAACCTGCTCGGGTGGTCTACGTGCGCCCACAGGATCCCGCTCCTCTCCCCAAGCAAGGAGCACAACAAGAACACCCTGCTCTCCCGGACTGGGAAATCTCCGCAGCCTCACCCTCCTGGGCCTCTGCGTAAATGGAAAGAGTCTGTGTCTTCGGGAAGAACCTCAGCTGGAGGTCCTAGCAGGCAGCCCCCACCGCTCTGCGACTTGGGCCGGCCTGGCCACTCGTCCGGTGGGACCTGCTCCCGCTAGGCTCACAAAGCTTCCTTCGAGTCCTACCCTCGCTTTGGCTGGAACAAGTCACGGTGGCAATGGCCACCAGCATAAGGTCACAGCCACTGTCCAAAAAACCCATCAACACGACGGGGAAGCCAGGCAGCCGCCCTGCGCCCTGCACTATGCGCCACCAGGAGGGTCCCTCTGCTCAGTCCTTTGGCTGCGACCGAGGCGGCGGCGGCGGCGGCGGCAGCACCAGCACCACTCTTCCGCCAGGTGGCGCCGAGTCCGTCGGCGCTAGCCGCGAAATGGTGGTGCCCAAACAGGGCCGGTGGGCCTCAATCCAGCACCATGAGGACCGCCGGTGAGCTGTGGGGACAACCGGCGCTGAAGAGACAGCTCACCGTCGCCGGGCGCAGCTCTAGCACCCTGGGGCCGCAGTCGCTGCGGAGAAGTGTGCAGGTTAGCTCGGCGTTGGGGCCTTCGTCTTTAGTCGGATCCCCAGGTAGCCCAGGGGCGCGCCCTGGGGCAGAGGCGGCTGGGCTGAGCCACTCAAGAGTGGTAGTGTGACCAGCCCAGGTACGCGGTCGTTCTGGTCCTCCACATGCAGCCACACCACGGCCTGGCCCCGGGGCGGCGGAGAGCCGCCGTCGAGCGCTTCCAGCCCCAGCGGCAGCTCCGCCAGTTCACCGCGGCCAAAGCACCATCATGCGCTCAGCTCCCCAGTGGTGGGGTCCACCGAGACATAGGGCGCGACCCACTTCTGCCTCCAGCCACCGGTAGGTGACCTGCCCGTTGCGGCCCAGGTCGGGGTCCCGGGCGGCCACCGTGGCCAAGTAAGCGCCGGGAGGGTTGTTCTCTCGCACC
>PISX010036128.1:0-12264 GCA_004024625.1 Mellivora capensis | reverse complement strand
AACCAGATGAGACAGACCCAAGGTACATTGTGCTTTGCTCTGCTAATGAGGAGAGAGGTTTAACCTTCCTGTGTCCAGGCGAGTTTGGGCAAGTTCCCTGTTTTGGACTCAGTGTGGGAGCTCATCTGGATTAGATGCGAAGGAGACCTCTATCTCTGAGGCCATGGAGGAGGAAGCCGGGCGAGGGCCTCCAACCACACAAGGCAGGCTGCCCTGGGAAAAGAAAAAAAAAGTGGCTGCCCTCTCTGGGGATCTGGATTTTTGCTTTCTCTGGAGCTGGAAGGCCAAAGCTCCAGGGCCAGGGAAGACCATGCCAGATTGGTCTTGGGTCCCACAGGACTGCCTTTCTTGGGGTTCCCATCTGGAGGTATTGCTGTGGGTTGAATTGTGCCCTTCAGGAGGATGGCTTGAAGTCCTAACCCTGAGTACCTCAGAATGTGATCTTATTTAGAAACAGGGTCAATGCAGATGTCATTAGTTAAGAGCAGGCCATATTGGAGTAGGGTGGGCTTTTCATATAATGTGACTGATGTCCTCATAAGAAGATGACGTGAAGGGAACAACACAGGACAAGAGAGGCAGAGATGGGAGTGCTATGATTGCAAGTCTAGGAAGACCATGGAGGGACAGCCACCACCAGAAGCTAGGAAGAGGCATGGAAGGATTCTACAGGTTTTGGAGAGGGAGTGGAGCTGTAGATGTCTAATCGTGGACTTCTAACCCACAGAACTGTGAGACAATACATTCCTGTTGTTCTAAGCGACCCAGTGTGTGATGCTTCGTCATGGTGGCCCATGGGAAACTAATAAGGTACAAAATGAGTAGATATTTAATCCATATCTTCAAAGTTCAGAAATTGAACCCCTAGACTTCCTCATGTCTCTGGAACCAACAATTTAGTACAGGACGGGTTGAGGCAGTGAGTCTGTCTTGGGAGTGGGAGGATGGATGGTTGTGGCTGGGAGCAGGGCCCCGTAGCTGCCGGAGGCAGTCTGCCCTTGACCCTGGTTCTGGATGCCCAGTCCACTGCTCGCTTCACCAGGACAGTGACGACAAGTACGAGTGAGCTCCCTGGTTGTGAGCCTGGGCTTTGGGGTCTCTCCGCCTCCATTTCCTTGTGGTTTTTCGCCTAGTGTAGTAAATAGGCACTCACTTAACGTCAGCTGTGACCGTCACGATTATTGTTGTCCTATTCTGATGTCCCACGGTAAGCTGTTCTCATGCGCTACTTACTTCAGGCTAGGCCTTCAGGTAAATATTATTATTCCAGTTTGCCAATGAGGAGATGAGTTCCCCAAATCACACATGGAGGAAAATGGCGGCGCTGGCCCACAAACCAGCCACGCGGCCTCCTGTTGCCACCTCGGTTCCTCTCCAGCTACTTCCATTCAGAGTCAGCTTTCTGGGCCTCAGAATTAGCCACTCACTCCAGCATAGGCTCAGGACTTCCATTTTCCAACTTGGTTGTACTGTCTGGCTCTGCTTGGAAATGTCAGCTTTCCTGATTAATTTTTTTTCCAAGATTTTATTTATTTATTTGACAGAGAGCGAGATCACAAGTAGGCAGAGAGACAGGCAGAGAGAGAATGGGGGGGAAGCAGGCTCCCTGCTGAGCAGAGAGCCGGATGTGGGACCCAGGACCCCGGGATCATGACATGAGCCAAAGGTAGAAGCTTTAACCCACTGAGCCACCCAGGCACCCCCTAATTAATTTTTTATTCTTTGAAAATATATCTCTTGCTAAAAAATAATTTTCATCATGATGAAATCACCACTTCCCTACAAGTATAACAGGAATATGTATGAAAGATGTTATTTTAATTTACTGATTACGGATGAAACGAATGAGAGATTAAATGAGAATTTGGCTTCCAGAAATTTATATTCCCTTTCAGGCAAAATCCATTTTGATTGCTAGGACCAGAGATGATTTGCATCACCAGGGACAGGAAACATTGACATTACTATTAGTTTTCTAGAAGTCAAGTTTTATCCCCCAGATAAAAATTGTAAAGTAGCTAAGTCAATCAAAAGTTATCAAAGATGAATAGACTCTGATAGTTCTTGGATCGCTAGACAATGCTCAAATTCCACTGAGAGAACAGCCTTCTTCCCATTGCTGGTCTTGGACAAAATTTCCCGATGTTCTTTTTACTGCATGTAGTGCAAAAGGGTCTTTATCCATGAGTTATATAGAACTCCTATAAATTACTAAAAGACAACGGATCCCAAAGAAGAATGGGCAATTTGCAAAAGAGCCAATAAAAATGAAAACACGCACAACTTCATTTGTAATCAAAGAAATGCAAATTAAAACTACAATGAGATACCATTTCACACCCACCCAGATAAAATTGGTAAAAATGTCAAAGTCAAACATTAGTAAGAATACAGAGTCCCAGAAATTCTCACACACCGGTGATAGCAGTTTCCCTTGGTAAAATCATCTTGGGAAAAAAATTTGGCACTATAGGTAGTAAAACTGAAGATGTGTCTGCCCTATGAGAAGAGAAGACTCATAGTACATTTCCCAGAGCAACTCTTGCAAACTCTTGCATGCGTGCATAGACAGACACATACGTAGACAGACTTGTGCATAGACAGACACAGGCATAGAGACTTGTGCACAGACAGGATTTGCAAGAATGGTCATGGCAGCCTTATGTGTAATAGCAAGTCATTGGAAATAATCTAAATGTCCATCTTCAGGAGAAGGGATAAAATAACTTGTGGTGTGTTTCTGTATTCATACAATGGAATACTACACAGCATTAAAATGAATAAAGTTGAATTATAGGCAACCATAAAGATAAATCTTGGAAACTATGTCAAATGCAAGAAGCAAGTTGTAGAAAAACCAGTATAACTTGTGAAAGCTTTGAAACATACAAAACCAATATTCCTGTTTTGCAAGTACCTGTGTGATACACTCAAGTTTCAGGACAGTGGTTTCCTCTGGGATGCAGGGAAAGGAATGAGATTAGGAAGGGTGACACCAGCTGCAACTGTAATGCTCTCATTCTTAATACAAGTGAGGGATATGCACATGTTTGTTACACTGTATTTGATACCTTTTATAGGCCTGAAATAATAATGATTAATAGTAATAAGCTAGTATTTAATTTCCCTATGGTCTGAAAGTCCAGAAAATACAGTTTCCTACCCCACCCCTTCCCACTGGCAGAAAAAGTTGTACTTCTTTAAAGAACCTCTGAAAACCTGATTAAAAAAAAACGGATGCAATGGGTTGGCCCTTTTGGAGAGTTGGTTATGTGTATGCCTTAGTCATTGGAAACTGGATGCTAATTTAGATGCAGAGGAAGCCATTGAAAGTCTGTGAGCTGTGGATTACTCCCATTCGTGGCCAGCAAGGACTTTGGGCACTTGTCCCCTCCCGCCTTTCCCATCCTCATCTGCCTGTCCCAGCTTCAGCTTTCTTCTAAAAACTTCACTCTTCTGGTAGGTTCCCAGTGACCGCAGGCTATATCACACCTGATTGCAACTGCTCATGGTTTCCTATGCCAGGGACAGCTTACTCCCATTTTCTTTCTGGCTGACCCATGCACTTCCTCCCAGAGCCTACTAAGGCAATGCTCTCAAGAACTTTTCCTTGTTCCATCAGGATGAGTTAGGTTTGTCTCAGAACTCCCCGATCTCTTTGATATTTGTGTCATAATCATATTTAATCCTTGTCTTTCCAGCTCCCAGCAGAGTACCCATGAGCTGGTGTTCAGGGAAGGGCCATGCTCTTTGAGCAAGAGGATATAAACTGGGTGTTTGCTCAAGCCCCCCCAGCACTACTGGTGTCCCATAATGGCTCACATGGTCATACAGCAGCGTTTCAGTGGGAATTAGAGCCACTGGAAGATTTGGCCGGGAACCCAGGGAAAGGGTAGGATGGAGGGGAGGGGAGGAGCTGGCTAGGAAGGAGACAGTGGCAATGGGCGCAGACCGAGAACTTCCCCATCAGCACTCAGCAAGTCAGAGGCTGGGTGGATGAGAACCCATCTCTTCATTCCAGGCCAGTGCCTTTGTTCCACCTTCTGTGGCTTGAGAAAACAGCTGCTCCAGATCATCTTATTAAAAACCCACTATGCGAAGCAGGAAATGACTCTCTGATGCTGGAGTAGTGAAACTAGGTCAGCTCCAGCAGGTGGCTTGGAAGAATTGAAGATTAGATGTACCGGAGAAGGGACAAGCCTCAGGAAAGCAACATTAAACTTGAACAGGGTCTAAGAAAGGTTTTTGTAGTTGAATCGAGCTAAAGCAAGTTTGGTTCCAAAGGTCTGGTGACCCTTCTCTGTGTCCTCAGACATCTGGATATTGGACGGCAGCCCGGTGGGTCCATCCTGGAGGTTCATTTGTGCACAAAAGAAGGGAATGATGAATTATCACATAGATGCTGCTGGCCAGGTGTTCATCTTTGAGGATGGAATAAGACAGAGGCTATAAACAAAATGCAGCTTCCCTGGCTTCCAGAGAATTGTGCATGGTTTTGTTTAATTATCTTTGAATCTCAAGGCCGGCCCAAGACCTGGAACATGGCAGGTTTTCACCAAGATTCGCTGAATGATTGGATGAGCTCAGGAGAAATCCCAGGCCTGGAGAAAGCCTCACCAGTCATAGCTCATGTATCTGGCTTGAAAGAATGTTGGTGGTGAAATAAAAAACAAGATTTCCTGCAAGAGGTTTTGACATCAAGCTGACCAGAAACATGCCTAATCCATATCACCAGCTGGTTCAAAACCAAGGAAAGGCTCGGCAGCATTATTAATAGTTAAGAATTAGGGGCTTGGGGGTTTTGATGGTGGCTTTCCAACACCACCTGATCTAACCACCTCCTTTCCCACAGAAATACTCCCAAATACACAATAAGACATGATGTTGCCACAGTCTGGAAGGAATGACTTCTGTGAATAATTCACAGGTCTCTGGGAGAGATTTTTCTCTGACCACAGCATTGGTGGGATGAGATTGAGAAATCACTCACTTTGACCTCAAAAACAGAACCACAGAGCGAGGCCGGGATGTCTACCTGTGGTCTAGAATGTCTGGCCTCCCATTGCTTGGGAACAACCTTCTAAATAAAGCAGGCAGGCTCCCTTCCCGCTGTCCCCACCATCCATTTGTGGTTTCATTTCTCCAGTCATTTGATAATGATTACTCCCAATCACGCGCCATCCCAAGAAGCAGGTCTGGAGTGGGAAGGGCATGGGGGAGGGGCTTTAGGAGCATAATGCTCTGGGGGAAAAATGCTTAATTGAGGTTAGACATTTGAATTTTTACAAATTGTCCTCTTTGCATTATTTTCATTTACTCCTGAAAGAGCTAATAGTATTTAACCTTTGTATCTAACTGCAGAACAAAGGGTGATGGATATCTGAGGATCATATTGATAACTAATATTTTTACAGCCTCTAGAGTTGGAAAAAGAGTGCCTCTGACTATTTCAACCCTCACCCTACCTTCGCCACTACCATTTCCACATCAACAAACCCACATTTACAGAGCTCTCCTTCCCTCCTCTCCCAACCCTGTAGCACCCGCATGCTCTTAACCACCCTGTGGGAGTAGGGACTCTGAAGATCACTGCTTTGCAAGTGAGGGAAGTGGGACTTAGGGGTTGTTATGGACTGAGTGGTGTCCCCCGCCCCAATTCATATCCTGGAGCCTTAACCACCACCTCGTCGTGTACTGGAGGAGGGGCCTTTGGGAGGTAATTAGATTTCAATGAAGTCCTAAGGGTGGGGCCCTGAGATGGGAATAGTGTCCTCATAGGAAGAGACATCAGGGATCTCTCTTGCTCTCCACCTCACGAGGACACAGCGAACAGCCATCGTCAGCAAGCCAGGAAGAACACCTTCGTGAGACCCAAATTGCCAGCACTTTGATCTCAGACTTAGACTGAAGAGAGACAAGAAAGAAGGGTTTGTTGTTTAAGCCACTCAGACTACAGTATTTTGTAATAGCAGCCTGAACTAAGACAAGGCTCAAATCACAAAGCCATGCGAGTGGAAAGAGCTAGGCTGTGGAAACTCTTGCATGTAAAGCCTTTAAGTAACAGGAGCTTCAGAAGCAAAGGAGAGATGTGGCCCCCTTTCATGTTCTGAGGTTTGCAGGCTATGAAAAGTGAAGAAATACCAAAGCAGGGGGACCAAAATGACGTCTGTTCTGAGGGCTTCTATTTAAAAGGTTAACGCCTTTAACACCCCACCTACATTTCGTTCATTTTTGTTTCTCAGCCTGCAAGAAGTATAACAATGGAAATATTTTTGGCCAGTGTGAAATCTTAGGTATCATGGTGCGAAATAATGCCATTTAAAATTTTGAAGGAGACAGGATTATACCAGATAAAACAGAATTAAATGAATGGATTGTGAGGGATGCGTGGCTATGGTTCTGCAATGGGGCATTTTAAAGACATTTAGCAGATTTATAGAAGGAATACTATCTCATGATATGCTACAGGGGATATGGACTGACAGGGAGACACACATTTAAGAAGCGTGGAAAGCAACGTCAGCCATGCTATCAATGTGTCTCTGTGGCTGACGCCAGGACCAGGGCAAAGGGCTCTCCAGATTGGCCCTAACTGGCTTTGTGGCTTTCTGACCACGTAATAACCTCTCTGACCCTGTTCTTCATCAGTCACACGGAAGGCTGAGTGTTGGCCATCTGCACCCATCATGTCATTGCTCACCAGAGGTATTTCCCGAATTTGGCCGTCTGGGCTAGTGACGACGTAGGTCCTCATCTGCAAATACGATGTTCTGGACGGGATAAGCTGCAGTGAGTGTTCTGCCAGATCTGAGAGCTCATGGACTGTTCTGGGGAACATAGAGAATTAGAACAAAAGCGGGCTAGTCCCCTCCTCTGCGTGCTGCCGCCACCGCCACCACCACTGTGTGGTGATGTGTGTCCACAGGACATGAAGCTGCTCAGCCCACAAAAGCTGCCTGGCCTTGCTGAGGGCAGCACACCCACCAATGAGCTGTCCTCTGAGGGCTCATCTCACAGCCTCCAAACCAAACTCATAACCTTAGCTCCAGCTCTATCTAAACCATTAGGAAATAGTTTCTCTGGCGTTAGACACAGAAATGGTGGCATTTCCTCCCCTGAAAATCTCAGGGAGGTTCCCAAACCTTGCTGATGAGGTACCCACAAAGACTTGGAAAACAAGAGAAGGAGGGTTGTCTCCTGAGGGTTTGGCCATCAGTCAGAACGTGGTGGACCCAGCTATGCAAAAGCCACCTTTGAAAAGTAGAGTCACTCTAAGACCAGAATCTTAGTGGTATAAAGGAATGTGTAAGCTGCAAGAGGGTCGGCGTCAAAGAACAGATATAATAATTAGGCACCGAGGCAGGACACACTCAAACTCCGTGCAGGAGAGGCATCCAAATGTACACAACCCAACACTGGCCCGACGCGGTAAGGCAACAGCACCCATTTTCTGAGCACCTGTTCCCTGCTGGGAAGAGTGTTAAGCGCCTTTCATACCATGTTTCATTTAATGTTTGCAGTAGCCCTTGGGAGTGGGTATCACGGCTGCCATTTGACAGGTAAGGAAATGGAACTGAAGATCAGAAAGGATACACAGCCCCCCCAAGGTCACAGAATGGGTCAGTCCTGGAGCAGGACCCAGATGAGCTTCTGGTCCTTACTGCTCTGAACACTGCTGGTCCGGCCATAGGACCATGCGCTTTCTCCTTTGGGCCAATCTTCCGAGAAGATAGAACCAGATGGCTTCTTGGGGAATAGTAGCTGCTAGGGGTTGGAATGTTTGCCCAGTTTCATAGCGGAAACCCCCAGTGTGATGGTATTAGGAGGTGGGGTCTTTGAGAGGTAATAGGGTTATATAAGGTCATGAAGGTGGGGCCCCATGATGGGATTAGTGGCCTTGTAAGAAGAGACACCTCTGTCTCTTTCTCTGTTTCTGCCATGTGAGGCCACAAGAAGATGGCCACCTGCAAGTCACCAAGAGAGCCCTCATTGGGGAACTGAATCAGCCAAGCACCTTGATCTTGGACTTCCTGACTTCCAGAACTGTGAGAAATAAATTCTTGTTGTGGAAGCCACCCAGTCTGTGGTATTTTTTGATGGTAGCCTGAGCAGACTAAGACAGTAGGAAACCAACTGTTCAAGGGCATGGCCTGTTTGGCCTTTGAGGGGACAATGTCTCTAGAGGAAAGACTGATGACAGAAGACATTTGAATTATACAACTGCTGTTTCCTGTGGTTCTGACCCTCTGCTCATCAAGCATCCTTTGGAGTTAGGCCAAAGGGAGAAAACAGGGCTTTTTAGCTGCTCAGCGATTCCAATTCCACTCTCAAGAACTTTATACATCAGTCTCATGGGTTGGTTAGCCTAGGTCTTTCCCCACTATTGGTACATTCAACAAGGGAATGGAAGCTATGGTGCAAGACCTTCCTGGCTGGTTAGACTTCCTTCCCTGTTAGTGTCCTTTAAAAAAGAAAAAAAAAGTAAGAGAGTCATACTGTGCTCACTCCTTCAGTTACTCTTCCTGTCCTCTAGACTTTTCTCTGCTATGCCCCAAAGGTAGACCACACTCCAGCTAGTGATAACCATATGCCAGCAATGATGATGAAAGGCAGGTTTTACGGAGTCCTTCAGGCCTGGCAGTTCGTTATTTTATTTTATTATTATTATTTTTTAAGATTTTATTTATTTATTTATTTGACAGAGAGAGAGAGAGAGAGAAATCACAAGTAGGCAGAGAGAGAGAGAGAGAGAGAGAGAGGGAAACAGGCTCCCTGCCGAGCTGAGAGCCCAATGTGGGACTCGATCCCAGGACCCCTGAGATCATGACCTGAGCCAAAGGCAGCGGCTTAACCCACTGAGCCATCCAGGCGTCCCTATTTTATTATTTTTTAAAGATTTGTTTTGTTATTATTATTTTAAAAATATTTTATTTATTTGAGAGAAAGAGAGAGGGAGAGCACAAGCTGGGGTTGGAGCAGAGGGAGAGGGAGAGGGAGAAGAAGGTGGCTCCCTGCTGGGAAGGGATCCTGACATGGGGCTCAATTCCCGGGACCCTGGGATCATGATGTGAGTTGCAGGAAGACCTTTAAGCAGCTTAACCACCGGGGTGTGCCAGATTTTATTTTTAAGTAATCTCTACACCCAGTGTGGGATTCGAACTCACAACCCCAAGATCAAGAGTCACACGCTGTACCAACTGAGCCAGCCAGGCACCCCAATTTAATTTATTTTAAACAAACAGACTTAACACTAACAGATTTAGAGACTCTGTAGTAGATGGTGTGTAACTACATTTGGAAGAATGGAGGAGAAAAAGAGAAATAATTCCAGGCTGAGAGAACAGCACAGGCAAAGGTTTGGAAGATGGACTTGGCAAAGTGGATTCTGGAATTCAGTTTGGCATAGCAGAGGTGAAAGGGAGCACCAGCTCTGGCGAGAGGAGGGAGCAGACAATTCTTTTGGAGGGGAAGGTAAAGGGAGAGGCGGTCAGGGAGGGAGCCAGCAGGGCAGGGGGACAGGATGGAGGGAACCAGAAGCATCTTCCACATCCCTCAGTTTCACCAGATCCTTTCCCAGCACCAACCCTCCTGCTGACAGGTTGTAATGTGATTTTTGCGTGGGACCAGGAAACGGGTGAGCCCAATGGAACTGCCCTTTGATTAAAGCAAGAAATTCCTACTTTGGACCCTGGTGTAAAAGGGACCCTGTGCTGTCCAAATTGTAGGAAATGAAGGTGGGAGGTGGTATGGTGGAAAGGGTGAAGTTCAGAATAGTAGGATTCCTTGAGTGCTGATCTGAGCCGAGCCCCATGGTAGATACATTGGCTACATGATATCGTTTGATTCTTGGAACCTCGACCATCTGAATGCTTATTTATATTTAAAATAGTTCAGAGAAGTTAAGAGGCTTCCTGCCTAAGGAAGGAAGTGGCAACAACTGGATTTGAACCAGGATTTGTCTCACCCAATTGTCTCAGGCTGTTTGACTCTGCAGGAGGTCTTCGTGGACACTCTTGTTTGGTAAATAATGTGCTGTGTGGATGCAGGTTGAGTCACTCTCTCAGGGCCTCAGTTCCTGGATCTATAAATCTATTTCCATGGAAGGGGTACCCATTCACTCCTATTGTTCTCTTTGGATTCTTAGAGAATTCTAATTTTCCTGATCCATGACAATCCTTTAAAAGCATGAAAATGGTGCACTTGCCCTAAATATTCTCCTTTTCAGGCTTAAAATTCTTCTTTCAGTTGCAACCCCCCCACTTGTTTTTTGATTCTTTGCAGTCAATCATGTGATTGGCCCAAAAGCTAATGATGTCTTACGTTGCATTAAGAGAAGTATAGTGCTTAAATTGAAGGAGGGGACATTTTTCTTCTGATCAGAGCTCCCCTAGAATCAAAGATTCAGCTCTGAGACCATGAAGTGTGAGGGAACCAGATGAATGAGTGAGTGTTAGGAAAGTACCTTCCACAGAACTGGTCTTGTTGACAGAGGAAAGACAAATAAAAAGTCCTTTCTTTATTTCTTTAATGCCAACATTGGAAGCTTTCTCCACAGTACCCTTCAAAACTGTTTCCTGAGAAGACCCATGAAATCTCACACTGAAATCCCGGGTAGTTTCCAGGCTGTGTAGGGGTACAGATGAGAGGCTAGGGGGTGTGGGGTACCAAGGGTCCAAGTCCCCACCACAGATCCAGAACTTTCCATGAGCTCTCATTCAACTTTTGGCCACAGGCTTTTTTAGCAGAAAACAGGTTGGTCAAGAAAACCCAAGGGCAACGGGGGCATGAACCATGTTCTATTATTAGCTGGGCACGACCTTGAGCCTATCGTTTTCCTCCTCTGGCCTTCTGTCTCCTCACTTGTCAAATAAAAGCAGCTGAGTAGAATCTGGGAAGGCCAGTCGGTTTCATCACACAGTCAACGACATGAAACATCACGTTGAGAAGTATGAGGCCACATGGAGGCTCAACAATACAGAGCTTTGTGATTGATTAGTGATAGATTAGTCAGGACAGCAAGTGACAGAAATCTCAATGGAGCTACTATACATAGAAAGAGAATATATTGGTCCATTAACAGGGGTGCCCGCAGGAAGAACTGCCTTGAGGCGTAGCAAGACCCAAGGTGCAAGTTCCTGGAAAACAATCTTTCCATTTAACTCTGGGAGACATGCGGTGGCTTCTGATTGGCTAGGTTCGGACTGTTGGTCCAGATCCAGACCGATGGGTGTGGCTAGGAGGGGTGTATTTTGATTGGCTAGCCCCGGGTCACATGCCCTCAGTCTTGTGGCCGGGGAGGGAGGAACCGTGATTCACAGCCCTACCTAGACCTCGTGGAGAAGGGGAGGTGCATTCTTTTTTTGAAAAGAAGGCCCAGGAGTGTTTCTAGGCACAAGGGGTTTGGGAGAGCCATGGGACAGAATAAATCCATCACGGGATTAGGTAAGGCCCTTGCAGCTCTTAAATTCTATTCTCCTGAGTAGATAGTTCAGAAATAAAGGATCCTGCCTTGTAATTCAAGAGGCTGCCTTGAACGCTCCAGCATGAGTTATACCCATCAGATGAAAGGCAAGACTGGCCAGCCCTCTTCTCCATTCTTGGCCGGGGCTTACTCTTTTTTTTGTAAGTGAAGGGGTTGATCTTGTCACCAGATGTCCTCTCGAAGTGGCCTTCTTCTCTGACATCCATCTCTTCCAGCAAGAGCCCCCTGTAATTTTAACCCCTGCAGAACCTACTCCCCAGCGTGGGCGGGCCAGCAGGACTCAGCATCCTGTCCGCATTCAGGGAGCACAGACTCTGAGTCGCCTTGCTGCCTTAGGGCCAGTACGTGACTGGAATGAGCTGCTTGAACCCCAGTCTGCTCCTGTCCATGTCATGTTGGCCCCATCTGTTAGTTGAATGCCAGTCCCGTTTTTCTCTGTCTGCACCAAAAGAACAATTCATCACATAGCTCTGAACAGATAGCATGCTTTCAGTACCTACTGGACCTGGAGTTAATGAAGCCCTGCCCCCCTCCCCATAACACTTGTGGGCGAATCCCCCTGCATGTCCACCCCAAAGAAGCACATCTGTACCCCAATGTTTATAGCAGCAATGGCCACGGTCGCCAAACTGTGGAAAGAACCAAGATGCCCTTCAACGGACGAATGGATAAAGAAGATGTGGTCCATATACACTATGGAGTATTATGCCTCCATCAGAAAGGATGAATACCTGACTTTTGTAGCAACATGGACGGGACTGGAAGAGATTATGCTGAGTGAA
>PISX010036127.1:0-12271 GCA_004024625.1 Mellivora capensis | reverse complement strand
TACTAAAAAAGCATACTATTAGTGAATAAATAGGTAAAGTGCTATCTCAAGGTGCCGATCAAAACAGCCAGCCAGACATGTTCTTGTAATACAGGAAGAGATGGACAAAGCCTTGATAAACCTGCAGCATCTCCTGTATGGTTCACACAGGAAAAGTGTGCAATTTAATGGCTTGGTAGTCTCCTACTTCTATATATACTGTGCATGGGCTCACCTTAATTATCACCTTTTCTATCATTTGACTCTAAGTATATTTTAATTTACAGATAAACAAAGTATTACTTCACTAAGCAAATGATTATATCAAATCATTCGAATGATTGACTTATGGATATGCTACTACTACTTTAGCATTAACATGTCTGTATTATTAAAATTTTGTGCCTGTATCATCACAGCTCCAATGACTCCAATGATAGATACAGTGAACTTCAGAGCTGAATGCAAATGTCCACAGAGTAAATGAACTCTCGTGTTTTAGACATAGATTAAGTTCTTAACTGGTTTTGAACTTCGTAATTGAATATGTTTTCTCTTGCTGCTTTTAGGATTTTTTTTTCCTTATCTCTATAGTTTGTAAATTCAACTGCAATATGTCTTGGTGTTGGTGTGCTTTTGTTGATTTTGCTGGAATTTCTCTGTGCCTCCTGGATTTGGATATCTGTTTCCTTCCCCAGATCAGGGAAGTTTTCAGCTATAATTTACTCAAATAAACCTTTTGCTCCTTTTTACCTTTCTTCTTCCTCAGGACTTCCTATGATACAAATTTTATTACACATTATGGAGTTGCTGAGTTCCCTAAGTCTACATTCATGATTCAATATTTTTCTTTCTCTCTTCTTTTAGCTTCATTATATTCCATAATTTTATCTTTTATTTCATGTATTCATTCCTCCACATCTTCATCCTTATGGTCATTATATCCAGTTGGTTTTATATCTTAGTTATAGCATTTTTTCTTTCTGCCTGACTAGTTTTTAGATATTTTCTCTGTGGGAAGGGACTCCCTGTTGTCCTCTATGCTTTTCTCAAGTGCAGCAGGTATCCTTTGATTATTGTTTTAAATTCTAGATCGGGCATATTACTTACATCTATTTCAATTAGATCCTTGGCCTGTGACCTTTTCCTGTTCTTTCTTCTGGGATGAATTCCTTGTCTTGGCATTTTGTTTAGGTCTCTGTCTTCTTCTGTGTGTTCAGGAAGCCTGTTATGTTTCCTGCTCCTGAGAGCAATGGCTTTATTAAGAAGGAGTCATATACTGTCCAGGGCCTGGCACTTCATTGAGTGCCTTGGGTGGGTGCCGTGGACACTCTTCTGCTGTGCTTTGGCTGCTGCTTCCCTCAGATCAGTCTTCTGCAGAGTTTCTCCTTGCCAGAAGTGGGAGGTGTTTGGACTTTGGCCAGACATGTAATAATACAGACATGTAGGGGCGCCTGGGTGGCTCAGTGGGTTAAGCCTCTGCCTTCGGCTCAGGCGTGATCTCAGGGTTCTGGGATCGAGCTCCGCATGGGGCTCTCTGCTCAGCGGGAAGCCTGCTTCTCCCTCTCTCTCTGCCTGCCTCTCTGCTTACTTGTGATCTCTCTCTCTGTCCAATAAATAAATAAAATCTTTAAAAAAAATACAGACATGTAATGCTAAAGTAGTAGTAGCATATCCTTAAGTCAGTCATTCGAATGATTTGATAGAATCCTTTGCTTAGTGAAGTAATACTAGTTTTAACTAGGTGTGTTCTGATCTGCTTGTTACAAAAGAGATTTAATGCTATTTACACTAGAGCTGAAGCTATGCAGAGCTCTGTGGTCAGTCGATAGGGTACGTCTACTCAGTGGTATGAGGAGGGGGTAGTATGAGGGGGGAACATGGTGTGGAGAGAGAGGAGTGTTGTGCCACTTTTCTGGGGGATGGGCCTGCTATGCTGGTCCTCAGGCACACTTGCTCAAGAAAAGCAGAACCCGCAGAGCTCAGGGAACAGGACTTGGTGTAAGCAGTTTAGGCAGCCGGTGTTGGTGTTTTGCTGCTTACTGAGAGGTCGGGGAGAGAAATGGTGTAGCTGACTCTTCCGTCCCCAGAGAGGCAATGCCACCTCTCCCAGATGTGTGTGCTCCAAGAAGGAGGAACCATCTCTCCCATTATGTCCAGAACATCCTCAGAGAGGAGGGCTCTCCTCCTCCACAGAAGCACTGCAGTGCCCTCAGGGCTCCACACCAGCCATGCTGCATACCTCTAAAACTTCAGTCTTTGAGCCTCAGCTCCTCTCATTTTTCCAGTCAGTGGCTTTGGGGAAGAGTTTTCCTTATGTAATCCCTTATGTGCTCGCTATCTCTCTCCTTCTCTCTTTTTGATCAGGTCTCACTCTCCTCCACGGCACCCTCAATCCATTTCTCCCCCAGATCATGTCTCTGCATCTCTACAGTGTGGCCTCTTCTCTACCTCTCGCTGTGCAGTTTGTTCTGTCAGCCCTCAGACCAGGTTCTTGGGTACACAGAATGATTTGTTAGTTATCTGTGTTCAAAGGACAGGGCAAGCCTAGGGTCCTCATACAACTCTGCCACTTTAGCTCCCCAGTCAAGTACTTTTTAACTTGTGGTATCAGTCCGATAAAGATGATGTTGTTGAAAGCGGTGTGTTGTGTACTCTAAGAATTCTCATAACTATGACAAAAAGTGGTCACTAGAGGGTAAATGCACTGCATTTTCTGATGTTAAGTATGGAATTAGTAGCAACTTAAAATATTTGTTGGGGTGCCTGGGTGGCTTAGTTGGTTAAAGGTCCAACTCTTTATTTCTGCTCAGGTCATGATCTCAGCATCCTTGGATCAAGCCCCAAGTTGGGCTGCCCACTCAGTGAGGAGTCTGCTTGTCTCCCTCTGTCTCTGCCCTTCCCCCCATTCTCTCTCTCAATAAAATACTTGTTAGAGCTTCTCTTTTATAATGGATAAAGCAGGGCTTGATTTACACTCTGGCTTTAAACAACGGCAACAACAAACACAATTTATGACATTATGGGCAGCACATTGATCCCTGAGAGAAGAGAAACAAATGATGTAAGTCCTGTGATTCCTTAAGCATAATGTCTGGAGAGAGTTTCCAGGCTACAGCAAAGAGATGAATAGTCTGGTTGTTTCTCTTAGTTGAGGAGACAGTGTTCTGAATTTGAGTGATCCACGTGCTAGAATTCTTAGTATGGGGTACTAGAGAGGAGAGAGTGCTGTGGAGAAGAGAGGAATTTGCACCGAGAGAGGTCCAGAGATCTTTGGCATTTTCCCCTGGATTCTTCAGTTGAATACCAATAAGTGTATGTGTGGGAGGAGACTATTCACAGTTGTAGAAATAACCACTGGAATACTGAACAATGTTCCTTTAATAATGTGACCAGATTAGTCCTGAACTAAAGATTGCTCCCAACTCCCCCAACAAAATTTAAAATTCTCAGAAAAATAAAATTGTTTTCAAGGAATTTAATAGTCTCTCAGAGAAGAGACCACACATATTTAAAGGAATAAAAGAAAAATAGTGCACTCAGAATATCTGGCATCCAATCAAAAATTATGAGATATGCAAGATGCACAAAAATATAACCCATAGTTAGGAAAAACAAATCAATCAACAGAAACAGATCCATCAATAACATAGAAGATGGTATTAGTAGATAAGAACATTCACATATGTATTTTTTACATAAACTATATATACTGTATAAAAGAAAGCATGAGCATAATAAAGAGAGACATAAAGACATAAACAGATTAAATGACAGTTCTAGAGTTCAAAAAATGAAGTAAAAAAATGAGATTAACAGCAGATTAGATATTACGGAAGAAAAGATTAGTGAAATCAGAGAGCAGTATAACTTATTCAAATGAATACAGACAGGAGCAGACTAATATATTCTTTGAGTAGTCTTTTTTTTTTTTCTTTAAGTATTGACTGAGGAAGACTTAAGATAGGGCCCTTATTTGTCCCATTAGATAGAGCAAAGAAAAAATGTTCCCAAAATATTTTTGGTTTCTTCATACTAAAGTGTAAAAATTTCCATTATATAATGAATATCTTGCATGGATTTATATAAAAATATATTAATGGAAAAGTATAATGACTGATTATAGTTAGTGCTTTTTGAAAATATAGTATATAACAGGTACTTTTTTAAACACTTCGTATAACATTATTGTACTCCTCCCTAGTGTTGTACTTCTTGCTTTTAAAACTTCTTTTATTTGTCTACAATTTGAGCTGGATTACCATACTTCTTAAACTGGTTACATAACTGATTATAACATTTCTCATGTATCTAGAACCGAGCTTGCATAATCTTATATGATTCTAATCAGACGTGGGAAGAAGCAAAAAAGACTAAATACTGTGTATTAGACATCTTGTACTGTGATAGCTCTAGCAAAGTAAATAACATTTAAATCTCAGTGCCTTTCAGTTAAAGAACTTTATGGATTTTTAACTAGGTTGAAGCAGCTATGCCATAGACTTGACCTTGGGTTCAGAGCTCTACATTGTTGTAACAGTCTAGGAAATGGTCTAAAGGAAAGTTCCATCTTGACTATGCTGTTTAAAATTTTCTTTGGTAAAATATATGATGTAATTAAAAGCAAAGACAAAAGATTATAGTAAAACTAAATCTCATGTCTGTTGCTCACCTATAATAGTTACTAATATCATATGATTCCAATTCTAATATTTTTAATATTGTCCTTAATCTGTTTCCAGTGGGCTATTTTTGTGCTAAACAGCAAAACATTTAAATTTTGGATTAAAAAAAACATGGAACCAGGTGACCTATGGATTCTTCATAGCTTTATAATCATGGAATCTGTGCATATTAGTGATTACTCACATTACTTCCAGGGCAGTATGATAAATAATATGATATCAATATTCACAAGTTAAATTTAGTTATGTGACAGAAGTCATTGTAATACAACTGAGTGTCTTGTAATAAATGTCGACTAGGAAGCTTTAGAGTATAATATGCCTCATTTTTTCACATCTCTTTTCTGTCTTCTCATGGTTGTGTGACATGAAACTAAATTTTACCTCAATAGAAGATGTAATCTTTAGATCAGAGTTTCTTTTTGGCTTCTTTATTTCTTATTGATTTTTTAATAAGCAGTTCTTACATTTCTTATTTTCCATTATGAAGGATACCCAGAAAAAATGGGAATCCAGAAAAGGTAGTGGCCATCCTATTTTTCTTGGTTTCTTAACCTTGAAGAAAACACCGGAATTTTACATAGCTTGAGATCTTGAATCAATTCTATTTTCTAAGTCCTGAATTTCCATTCTAGCGCCATACTTACTACTTAATTTCATGTGTTCTGAATTTTCTGAACAACCCTGATATTCAATATTTTGTTTTACTATCTTTAGATGAAAATTGCATACACAATTGCACAAAAAAATATAAGTGTCTTATCAGACAGAGTAGCCAACAGTTATGTTAGAATTATGGTCAAGCACATTCCTCTTATTTGGATTTACGTTCTTGGAGCTCCAATCACAATGAGTAACCATAATAAGTAATAGTAATATCACAGACATGGGGTCAGGTTATTTTATATGACTTTGACTAGTATAAATTTGAAGGAGGTGGTGCATAATCATTAGAATCTTAAAATTTTAAAACCACTGAATGGTGTTATAGAGTTCATGTCAATGTAACACTTATAAGACTGACCCCTGACACCAAAGTCATGGTCTTTGAACAGGAAGGTCATCCTGATGAAGAGCAAAATCAGGAATACAAAAGCCATCCATAAATGTAATGGAAATTACAGATAAATTCAATATCTAGAGTTTTATTAATAGCATTATGGATATAATAAAATATAAATCCCACTATTCAGTAATTTAATTATTTATGTGTGAAATGTTTTATCATTTATCAGTAGGAATTTTACTCTCCTATAGTAGTTTTTTCATCCTAATTTTAATTTTGTTCTTACTGAATATACTACATACTTTTCATTGACAAAATATTATAAATAATTGGGATGTAGTTCATGAAATTGTGAGAAAAGTCCAACAATAGTAATGCACGGGTGACTAAAAAGAAGATAGGAGAGTTACTATTTCTTTGTGAGAGTAGAATGCCTTTAACTATCACAATGAAATGGATATGTATAAACTTATATATTTATGACTTAGATCTGGATATTAGGTGTTTGATGCTAATTTATTTATCATGTACTAACAAGTCCTAAGCTCTATAAATATTCACTCATCTAATCTGCACAGCAATACTATATGGATGTTGCATTCTTATATCCATTATACAGAGAAACTGAAGTACTTCTAAGTTAAGCAATTAACTTCAGGTCACAAAGGTTGTAGGTGGCACCATCAGGATGTAAACTTTCCAGTCTGATTCTGAAGTCTTAGCTGCTGTGTTATACTAAAGTTGGCAGCACACCCAGGCATTAATATAAAATAAGCAGGTCACATTCTGAAAACCATCATTTTGACAATTGTTAGCTGCAACCCACCTTAAATAATTTTTTAATCTCTTTAAATCTTTAAAATAATTTTAAAATCCCTAAAAAGTTTATTCTGCTTTCACTTTGTATCAACATTTCATTTATTAACATTTAGATTTTAAATATCAGTTTTAAAGTAATGAATATATAATATGAAACAGAATGTAGACAGTTATTAAAATATGGGTACATATAATAAGATATGAATATATACATACATATGTATAATTTATAAACATACCGTAGTAGAGAATATTTACCATCTCGGGCTCTGTGACAGAAACCTAGAAATACTCTTCTTTTTTTCTTTCATCACCACTTCTCATTCAGTCATTTACTAAACACTGTTGATTCCTCTTCAAAATGTTTCTAACATGTATTCACTTCTGTCCATCTCCACTACCACCACCTTTCACCAGCACCTTATCAGTGCAGTATGCTTCCATTGGGCTACCCTTCCTTCTCCTGAATTCCTTCTTCACTCCACAGGGTGAATGATCTCTTCAAAGAGCAAATGCATTTGCCCTGCAGGCCTACAACCTTTCATATCCTTTTCCAGTAGCTTCTAGAACACCTAAATTCCTTCCCTTGTCTTTAATTATGAACAGTTTTATTTACAAATAATTCATAGAGAATGCAATTCACTCATTAAAATGTGCAATAAAATGTGTCTTAGTATATTTGCAGAGCTGTGCAATCATCCACAGAATCAATTTTGGAATATTTTCATCATCTCAAAAAGAAATTCCTTCCTTCTTGGCCATCACTTCCAATCTCCTCACACGACCTGCCAGCCCTAGGCAACCATCCATAAACTTCTGTATCCATAGATTTGTCTATTCTGGAAATTTTATATAAATGGAAACAGTCAATATGTACCCTTTGTTACTACCTGTTTTCACTTAGCCTAATGTTTTCAAGGTTCATCCATATTGTAGCCTTAATTTCTTTTTATTGCCATATAATATTCCATTATATGGATATATCACATTCTATTTATGCATCCATGTATTAGTAGATGGACATTGTGGTGCTTTAACTTTTTGGTTTTATTAGTAATGCTATTATGGACATTCACATATAAGGTTTTGTGTGTGTGTATATCTTTAATTCTCTTGCGAGTATAATTGCTGAGTCATATCGTAAATCTGTGTTTAACATTCTGGGTAACTGTGAGATTTTTTTATCCAAAGCACCTGCTCCATTTTTCATTCTCACCCACCAGTGGTACATGAAAGTGCCACTTAGCCCACAGCTTCACCAACACTCTTATCTGTCTTTTCGATTACAGCAAGCCCAGAGGGTGTGAAGTGGTATTGTGGTTTGGATTAACATTTTTATGGTAGCTAATGACGTTGAGCATCTTTTCATGTTCTTACTGGTCTCCCCTTGACCTCTGAAGCTCATTATAGCAGCCTTGTCCCTCGCCAGCCACTTTATCTCTTACCCCTCAACTTTATATTGAATATTCCAGTTCTCATGAGCTTCTTTCTTTGTTTTGAATGTGCCATTTTCCCTTCTGGTTTAGGCCTATGCAGTTCCCATTTCCTTCCTCCTTTCCTTTCCTTTTTGCTTGAGCAGAGCTGATTTTGTGAATATAATACGTGCACAGTTGCATAGAGCCTGACACTCGGAAGGGCCCTGTGTTTGCTTGAAATTCATAATATATTTTGGACAAGAGACCCCACATTTCATTTTGGAGTAGGTCCGGCAAATTATGTAGCCAATCTGGTGCCTGGCTCATCATTATTACTTATCCGTCAGGTCTCAGTTTAGACAGAGATACCTGCAAGACATCGTCTCCCACCTCTGTAGACTGTCTTCTGTGTGCTTCCCGAACTTCTTTTATACCAGCATGTATTATGATTTGTCATCTCTTTCCTCTAAGCCCTTCGACCTATGAGACTAAAGTCTTTGCCTTTCTGATCCATTGTCCTGTCCTCAGAAACCAACATAGAGTGTATCACATAGCTTCGATAAAATATGTAGATCAACCATGCAGTTATAGCTCAGGTGATGGGCCACAGAAGGAAGGTAATTCCAAATATGAACTCCAGGGCCAGACAGCCTCTACATCCAGTGCTATCATTTGTAAGCCTTGTGGAGTCTGGATATTTAACGTTTTTTTCCTCAATCTCCTCATCTTTAAAGTGTGAGTAATATTAGTCCAAATCTCATAGTAGTATTACTGGGATCAATTGGGATTAAGTGAACTAATAAATGTAAAACATTTAAAATACTGCTAACTACCATTGTTACCTGCTATCAGTGTTTTATTCGGTTCCTACTTGTTAAGTAAATTATTGACACTATGTACAAAGACAGGAAGAGGGCACTAGAATGTAGGGGAAAATTATGTAACTTAAGAAGTTACATTGTCCATATTACTCTTCCTTACATGAATTTTCAATGCTAGGAAGAAGGCAGTTGTACAAAAGTTCAGGTTAGGTAATCAAAATGGGAAGAAAATTAAGAAGCTGAGCAAAGAGAAATTAATGATAAGAGTAAGTATAGGAATCTTGTAAGGAAGGAAGAGAATCTTTCTTTTAAAATTCTTTGCAGAAATTATTCAACTTAACACAATGTTAACACAATTTTGAGAGGTTAGTTTGGGTAAATTAATGCCAGTAACCTTTGGAAAGTTTATATAATTAGTGGTTATGCTTTGACATTACCTCTAAGTATTTGAAGTTGTATTTAATTTACAGTCAGTAAAGATATAAGGCCATTACAAAAAAGTGACCAGAATGTATAATAAAGGGGCGCGTGTTTTCTGTATGTCTGTATTCGTCTAGGGTTCAGCATGCTGTCTCTGCTTGCCCATCCGACATCAGGGGATCCCATGTGCCCTGACTCTCTGTGCCTGCCTGTTTCTCTCAGTTCCTTCATATGACTTCTGGGGGGTTTAGGCTTGGAATTCTCTCACAAATCTGCTCCTCTTTCACTATTTTCAGTTCATAATACATACCTCAGTTTATCAGGGAACATTCTTCTAACTCTACTCCACCCCTCCACTGACTCGCCCCCAAGATGAAACTTTGGTATTCCTACATAGTACTTTTCAGTTTATTTGTATTATTTTTGAAAAATTATTATCTCCTGAACTTTTATTTACCAAAGGGTAAAAATTGTTCAGATTTGCTCAACATGTATCCCCAGTGCCTGGGTGCTTCTTGTAAAATAATTGCACAAGAAAACAATTGCTGAGTAACTAAGTGACAGTATTCACCAATCTCCCCAAAGACCAAAGAGGTCAATGACAATGGTATGAAGAAGAAAGATGGGGAATACTGTCACCTCCAATGTGTTATGTCCTACAATTGGGTTCTAAACTTGGCAGTAAATGTCTAGTCAGATCAGGTCACAAAAACAACCTATAAACACGATACCTTGTATAATTTCAAATGTCCCACAATTAAAATGGGCAACAGAATATTTGTGTTGGAACTAAACTCCAGAAGGTAGTTATCATATAGGTATTTCATCAAGTGATTCTTGGAAGGACAGTAAACTCTATAAATGACTATTTTTTCAATAAACTCTATAAATAACCATTTTATAAAAATATTGAAATACTATTCAAATAAACAGTTCTTTAACTGACCTTCTGGAAAGGCAAAAATATAACATTAAATCAAATTTCAAAAAGTGCCTTTCTATAAAGAATTGGAGTAATAATGTATAGTCAGACACTTTACTTTCTAATCATCTTACCTAATGCATTGATAGAACGTGAAAATACTAGATGGACAGCCAATATGCCCATTAACCTGTCTCAATCAAATATCAGATGTCTTAAATGAATCTTCGGTAGGTGGTGAATCAAAGCCAAGATATAAATTAATTTTCTTTCAGAAATGTGTAATGCCTTTTTGTAGCACAAAGAGAAAGATGTCCTTTGAAATGTCAGATATGAGAGGGAATGACTTTGGTCTTCTAGTGTAAGTATTTGAGACAAATGAATGTTATAATTATTATAGAGCCAATGTCAAGTCTGAAAATGACTTATGATTTCCCAGGGAATCATACACCTTCCCAAAGAAATTCTGTTCTTCCTGTTAATAATTCCAGATACATTGAAAATAACTTTTCAATTCCAACATCTTTACTAATATCATACTAATTTTATAGACACCAATAGATTTTTGTAAGTCAAATACCATATTATTTATAATAGTTAATAACATGAGGACCTGTTTATTTTCAAAGGACTATATTTGCCTTTCAATTCTGTGAAATAACAAAATTTTTCCTAATAGAAAAATGAAGAATTTGTTTTGTATATTAAAATGGTATTTTATCCCATGAATAAAGATACTAAATGTAAGTTTTTAACTCATAGTAAGTAATAGCTGGAGGAATATTTTTCCTTTACTACATCTAAATTTCACTATAACTCAATTTGCTTTAAAGATATTAGAATATAATGTTTCTGTCCTTGGTACTAGTCCAGGTGACTTTAACATAAAGTACCATAAAAATAAAAATGTTCTCACATTTGTCCAACTATAATATCACCCTACAGGATGAATTCTGAAGTTCTAATAAGATTAGAAAAAGTAGTGTGTCCTAGGAAAAGTACAGAGTTCAAAGTAGTACATTTAATAATTATATACAATAGTCAATTTTTTAACATAAATTGATATTTTCCCAAGAAATTAATGGAATGATGAGAGAATCCTGCCATGTAAATATGGAAGGGGGAAAGGTTGAAGCAGGACTGTGGAGGGTACTTATGGAAATGACAGTAATTCGGATTAATTGGAAGTCAAATTAATGGTATCCAAATTGTAAAGTGTGCTCAGACAGAAAAGTGATGTCTTAGAAAGGCAAGGAAGTTATTCAGAAATCAGTACAATGTTAATCATTATTATAGAGCAGAGGGGATATGAATCTTCATGAAGTTGTTATGAGAATTAAAAAGTTTGCTTTTAAAAGTAACTTATTCTTAGCTACACAAAGAAATAATTTCTGCATCTGCAATGAGACTTTGCTAGAGAAACATAGGAAATCACATGATGCTGATGGCTTTTGCAGAGTCAGGGAATCTTTTTCGGTCACATTCACCCTGAATGTGGTTGTTGTTTCTGAAATCCAGAGATGCCCCTTAATGTTCCTCTAACTCAGCAGCATGACTAAGAATGCAAATAGGTGAAGCAGAGAGCAGAGATGTCTATGGAAACACAGTTGCTAGACATTGAAGATAATTTTGAACATGATAAACTGACATTTATTGTCATTTAAATTATAAACAGATAAATGTTCAGAAACTGATTCAAACTGAAGATGTAGTCCAGCATGGGGCATGAGAAAGAATCTGTACCATTCATGGAGGGGAAGACCACAGGAGCAGAGCTGGTCATTCTGGGTGAGGGAGTGATATGTTCGGATCTGCACATGCTGGTTTGAGAAACATCAAATGGGCATGCCCTGAAAGAGACATATCTGGTTGCATAGCTCTCCAAGGAGAGAGGGATCCTGCCTGGAGGAAGAGTGACTAGAGATCGCAGCTGCTAGTGTGGGAGGGGATGAGGGTGTCTTAAGCAGAGTGCATTGGTTGCACCCAAGACAGAAACCAGGGGTCCCCAGGGAGAGAGGAAGCTGCAACCCAGACTAAAAAGTAGTCAGGAAAGAGACACTGGAAGAAAAAATAGGAGAGTATGGGTGTCCTGAAAGCCAAGGGAAGTCTGCACTTAAGGAATGAAGGGTAGTTCCCTAGGGTCCAATGATAGAGGTGCGATAAGGTAAGGAACTATTAACCCATTTATATCAAAAAATAATCCA
>PISX010036126.1:0-12272 GCA_004024625.1 Mellivora capensis | reverse complement strand
TCCCCTTTCTCCACATCCTCTCCAATACACGTTGTTTCCTGTCTTGCTAATTTTGGCCATTCTAACTGGTGTGAGGTGGTATCTCAATGTGGTTTTAATTTGAATCTCCCTGATGGCTAGTGATGATGAACATTTTTTCATGTGTCTGATAGCCATTTGTATGTCTTCATTGGAGAAGTGTCTGTTCATATCTTCTGCCCATTGTTTGATATGATTATGTTTTGTTTGTGTTGAGTTTGAGAAGTTCTTTATAGATCCTGGATATCAGCCTTTTGTCTGTACTGTCATTTGCAAATATCTTCTCCCATTCCTTGGGTTGCCTCTTTGTTTTGTTGACTGTCTCCTTTGCTGTGCAGAAGCTTTTGATCTTGATGAAGTCCCAAAAGTTCATTTTTGCTTTTGTTTCCTTTGCCTTTGGAGACATATCTTGAAAGAAGTTTCTGTGGCTGATATCAAAGAGGTTACTGCCTATGTTCTCCTCTAGGATTCTGATGGATTCCTGTCTTACATTGAGGTCCTTTATCCATGAAATTCTATATTTTAACATTATTTTTAACAAGATCTCCAGGTGACTTTGTTCTGGTCACCCACCAGATTTGAAACAACTCTTGTATACGGGGATGAAGCACAGAAAGAAACTTACATATGAACATGCCATGAGGTTCAGTGATGAATATAGATGCTTTTCATTATAGTTTTTTGTTTTGACAACTGTGTTTCAAAGAAAATAAAAAGACTTGGTAATGAGAAAAGTATGAGCAGAAGAAGAAATGAATTTTGGGATATTCATATAAGATACACTACTACATCAATAATGAATGAACTACACAACAACTGAATGAATCTCATAGATATATCTAGCAAAAAGAAAAAAAAAGAAGAAATGTATGGTATAATGTAAATAGAGCTTGAGGGACAAAAATACTATATATTACTTAAATATATCTACCTAATTTATCTATCTATCTATCTAAAATAAGTGAAGCATATAGAAGTGAAAAAAAAAAGCACATTAAACTCAGAATAGTATTTAGTACTGGTGGAGAGAAAAGATGCTCAAAAGATCAAATACTTTTGTAAATTTTATTTGTTTACTTAGTGATGTAATAAATGTTCTATTGTTGTTATAGTAGTCTTATTACCATTTGTATCTGAAATATTTCATAAGAAATAAGATCAATTATGGAATATCATCTGACTTGCTTTTTCATGGACATAGAGGGGAGTAAAGAGAGGAGACATTTGAGGTATCTTCAGATATAATAAAATGAGTTTGAGAAGTCAAAAATCCTTTGGCTTGTTTTTGGAAGAATTGAGAAAAAGCCAGGAAATAATAGAGGAAATTTCTCTAAGATCTCCTTGAATACTTGAGTTGCTTCTCTCTCCTTTTAGCTAATAGATGCCATGAGGGAAGTTCAGTCATTTAAAATGGTAAGTCAGGTGTGCTAAATGAAAGTGGAAGTTCTGCATTTACATTTGTTTCCAATGTCATAAGTTATTTTTTAAAATTAATTCACCATTTCCTTTCTTCAGTCTAAAGCCCACAAATAAGAAAATGTATTTGAGTTTATAGACTAAGTGTGTGGCAGGAAAGATATGAATGTATGTGTACCATTTCCCCCTCCCGTGTGTACATCTCAAAATGACAGTAACCATGGAGATGGCTGCATATTATTCTGAAAGAGAGGGGGGTGTGTTGGGAGGGGTCCTTTGTCTTCATTTTGATTTTAGAGGATTTATCTGAAAGCTCTTTACTTGCAAACAAGCTATTTGTGAAAGTTCACCTCCAAGCAAACCAATTAGCCAGAGAAGTTATTGCTTCATGTTGGTCAGAAACAAAAAAAACAACAAAACAAAACAAAACAAAACAAAACAAAACAAAACAAAAAAACCCAAAACTCAATCAATTAATCAGTCAGCCCATCCTTTAATCTTATGATTTGTCTAGACAGTAAGATTTCAATAATACACTCTTAAACTGATATTTTCCTGTATAAAAATTATGATTCATTGACTCACTTCACACCTTGCTTCTCTTTTGTAACTTGGGACTTTTCTTTGGTGTCACAATATCACCATTGCTTATTGACTAATGAACACTGGTCTAGACACTTTTTGTTCCACTACAGTTTGAAGGAAACTTAGGTGTTTCCGGCAAATTCTTTTTCAGTGTGTGATATTTTTTTTTTAAAACAATAATGACTAATGATTATTCCATCTTTACTGAGGAATGTAGTGTCTGCAATCTGTAGAAATAGTTTCTGAAAGGACATATTCCAAATGTTAAAAAGAGGTTTGTTTTTCCGGGGATTAGAGCTATAAAAGGTTGTCATTGTTCTTATTAACACGTGACTTATTTGAATTGGATTTTTAATTAACATTTTTATAATCATAGGAAACAATAAAAATATATTCTTTTTTTTAAAGTAAGTCTTACTGAACATAATATAAAGCAATGTGTTCCTAACGTGTTTGAATTATCATGGCAAAATGGTGATTTGCTATTAAACTATCAACAAATTATTTGCATTTGAATTTTTCATGGGTTTTTATTCTTAACACATTGCTTGAAACCTATACAGATTTTTTCATGTTTTTTGCAAATATATGATACTTCAATAGAATGTAATGGTTTAGCTATACTGTATTTATTATGTTTTCAATCTATTAAAATTATATTACTCTTATAAAAATATGCATTAAATAAGTTAATGGTAAGATTTGAAGAAAAATTCTTGAGTTTCATCACTTTTTAATGGCTAAAAAGGGGGACTGTTTTTTTCTTGCATAATACACCCCGAGCTCTAATTTCTAAGATAGTTTTATTGTAATTTCCCATAGATGAAGACATTTCACATTAATCTATGTTCTAAAACATGGTGGGTGTCTCGAATGCTAAAGGAATATTCAGTTTAACTGTGAGGCTGAAACTTCAGTTATACCAGATACTTTGTGATTAAATTTGAAAATTAATTCATAAATTTTTTTATAGTTGTAGTAGCACTTCCAGAGCTTATCAAAAGTGGATCATCCTACAAAACAGAATGAGTTTAAAATTTGATCTAATATTCATAACACCAAAGACAGATATAGATGGAAAGACAAAGTTCATCTTTTTATTGTAAGAGATGTGTTTTTTTAAAATAACATTACCTTCTGTTTTTGTCTTTTCATGTCATAACTGCTCTAACAAAAGGATTGTGTCATCAATTTTAGTATATTCTCTTATTCATGTAAAGATACAGCAAGTTCAACATGCAAAGTAGAAATTACCTAGGAAATTTTATTACTCATATTCTTCATGACATATACATATTAAGATTTATTTTTATTTGATTCCAAACATTGTGTATTATACATTAAAGGTAAAAATGTGTCAAAAATAATTGAATTAAAATAATGTAATTCCCTTATAAAAATTAATATGATCAATAAAATCCCTAAAGGAAAAGTGCACTTACGATTTTTTAAATGAACCAGATTATAATATAAATTTTCATGTAGAAGTATAAAAGTATATTGTGGTAAGTCAGGAAATAATTCACAACATTTTAATCTGGAAGGGAAATTTTAGGTGTTCTAATTTCCTTTCTCCCTTTTATAGCTGAAAATAATAAGAACTTTCCAAAATTAAACCACCTCACCAAATTCACACAAATTGTGGAGAGCTTATCAGATCTTAGAGATGCTTTAAGTTATGTTTCATTGAACTCATAATTATTTTTTGTTATAATGTGTTTGAAGGGCTCAGGATTTTATAGATATCACTTTCACTTATATTAAAAATGGTGATAACATCATTCATTCATTTTGCAAACCTTTGTTGAAAAGTTGTTAGTTGCCAAGTTCTCTACTAGGGCTTAAAACGCATGAAAAATAGGAGCAGTCAGGTTTCCTGCTCTCACAAGATGAATAATAAAATGATCAACAAACATAAATAATTTCCAAATTATAAATGCTATCAAGAAAATAAAACATGATGACATTCTGGAGAGTATTACCAGGGTTGTGTCAGCTATGACCTTTGAGCCAAGATCTGAAAAGTGAAAAAGAGCTAACATTGAAAAGTGATTATACTAACCAGTTTCAAGCAGAGACTAGAAAATGCAGAAGCTCAAAGGAAAGAATAAGGTTGGGTGTTTAAGAAATAAAAAGTGAATCCTGAGTGAGTGTGGGAAAGTGGGATGAGAAGGTACCAGGATGGTTATCAGGCCCAAACTTATAGAAAGCCTTTTAGAAATGGTAAGGAATTTGGATTTTAATTCAAAGTGAAAAGAGAAGATATTGAAAAGTTAAAAGTAGGAAACTAATATTTTCTGATTAGCGTTTTAAAAGACTGCTCTGAGGCGCCTAGATGTCTCAGTGCGTTGGGCCCTGCCTTCGGCTAGGGTCGTGATCTCGGAGTCCTGGGATCAAGCCCCACGTCGGGCTCTCTGCTCAGCAAGGACCCTGCTTCCCCCCTCTCTCTGCCTGCTTCTCTGCCTACTTGTGATCTCTCTGTCAAATAAATAAATAAAATCTTAAAAATAAATAAATAAATACATAAAATCTTAAAAAAAAAAAAAAGACTGCTCTGGTTGCTTGTAGATAATAGATTGCAAGACAGTAAGAGTATTGTTGTGGTTTGTGTCAAATGAATCCTCTTGCCAAAAACAATTTTAAAAGCTTGATATAACACCAAACAATAACAACTTCTGCAACAATGACTACTTGAGAGGATCAGAAAAGAACTAAAGCAAATAGGACTTTATGGGGCATAGTACCATATAAAAGGGAAAAACACCAAGATAAACCAATATTTCTCCCTATATTTATTTTTATGGCATTTGCTTATTCCTTGTAATAGGGGTATAGGCCAAGGTGGGATGTGTGGGGGTTGATCATACAGAGAGCAAATGCAAATATTTAAACAATCTAAATAATATAGTTTCTATATTTAAAAATATATAGAGAAATCATTTTGAAATATAGCTTCTATATTTCAAAATATGCAAAAGTTTATAAAAGGATGCTTCATAAAATGTACCAAGCTCAGATGAGCTCACATGGTAACACAAAATTTATAGATCAGAAAATTCCAATATTAATTAAACTGTCTAGAGTATCCAAAATAAAGAAAATTTCAAAATTATTTACATTAAATGTGTATAAAAATAAGCAGAACTCAGAGAGGTAGCATGTAGAAACTAAAGAAAAATTACTACCTCACTAATGAATACTGCTGTATCTTAAATATGTTAGCAAATAAAGTCCAACTGCATATTAAAATACATACCATCAGCAAAGTGAGTTAGGGCAGAAATTCAAGGATGACTCAAAATTGGAAAATGCTTTTCTCATACTGGAGGAGAAACTCATGTGGTGACCTTCATATATGGGGACATTTGACAATGTTGGATACTTGATTATAAAATGGCTCAATTTAATAGGGATTGATGGGTGTTTCCTAAACATGATTTAATATTAACATATCAGTCCGAAGCTAGTGTTTTAATGGGAAAACAGAAGAGTCTCCTTAATAACGTCAGAACAAAATTAGGATGATGGTTATTGCCACTGATATGTACATTGATTTTGAGATATTAGGCAATGCATTTAGACCACCAAAAGCAATTAGAGACATAAAATTTAGAAAATGAACTGACAAAACTATAACTGCAAATTATGAGATTGTATAATTATGAAACACAAGAGTACCAGTAAAAATTGAGAGAGAAATTTTAGGGAAGTAACAGATATAAAATTAACACTGATAAGTCAATAGGTTCCATATACAGAAACAAAAACCAATATTCTAACTAAAACTAGTTAGAATATATGAGAAAAATCCATTTATAGTAGCAAAATTAAAGTAAAATATTTAAAATATACCTAAAAAGAATTGTTGAGGAAATCTATGAGAAAGTAAGTATGAGAAAAACTATTAATCAGTCCTGAAAAACACAAAAGTATTCTTGAAATAATAATAAACACTGTATTTTTAGATAAAAGATACAATATCTTTAATAAAGTGATTTTCCTTTTAAGAATTTATGAATTTAAAATTACCCCTATATAAATATAATAATTTTTTCTGGAGTTAGTTTGGTTGATTATAAAAATCATAAAAGAGGAAAAAAGAATATCCTGGAAAAACCTGGGAAGTAAAGCAATGCTTAAGTATATGGCTAGTATTACTAAATGTTAAAATATGTTAAACAGCCTTCAGATTAAACAAAATGGTGCTGACAAATGACTATCCTGAAAGACCAATGAAAAAGTGTAGTAAATACAGACACAAAAGTACATATAAGAATCTTGATATGACGTTGGTTTGGCAGCATTCCAAATAGTGGAGGAAGATAGAATTTTAAATAAATGGTTTTGACCAACAGATTAGACATATGGAAAAGGAAAAAATATTAAATTGGATCCATTCTTCACACCATACACAAGAATAAATTTAAAAATGGATCAGATATTTATCTGTAAAAAATAAATACATCCATGTATAAGAAAAAATATTTTGTGATTTAATTCATAATCTGAGAGTAGTTTATACAATTGAAAGCCCCGAATACATAAAAACAAAGTTTGACCGTTATACTTCTGAAGGCAAAAATGTCAAAATACATATGCAAGTCTAGAAATAATTATTTGAAACCTATGTCCCAAAGGATAATTTTTTGAATATTAAAACATTTCCCCCAATATAAGGAAATACAAACAAATCGTAAAAATAGAACTACCCTATGACCCAGCAATTACACTACTAGGTATTTACCCAAAGGATACAAAAATATTGATTCAAAGGGATACATCCACCCCAATGTCTATAGACTGCATTATTAACAATAGCCAAATTATAGAAATGGTGTGAGTGTCCATCAACTGATGAAAGGATAAAGAAGAGGTGGTACATATGCACAATGGAATATTACTCAGCCATAAAAAGAATGAAAAATTGCTATTTGCAACAACATGGATGGAGCTATACTGTGTTATATTAAGTGAAATAAGTCAGAGAAAGATAAATACCATACAATTGCACTCATATGTGGAATTTAAGATACAAAGCAAATGAACATGGGGGAAAAAAAGAGAAAACCATATACAGACTCTTAACAACAGAGAATAAACTGAGGGTTGCTGGAGGGGAGGTGGGCATGTGGATGGGTGATGGGCATTAAGGGGGGCACTTGAAATGAGCACTGTGTGTTTCATGTAAGTGATGAGTCACTAAATTTTCCATCTGAAACAATATTACCCTGTATGTTAACTAACTGGAATTTAAATAAGAACTTGAAACAAACAAACAAAAAAATCAAATCAACAAAGGACTGGGGAAAAATAAATACAAAGGGCTCGCAAGCTTGGAAAGATATTCAACTTTACTTAGAATATTGGATAAATCAAGTTAAAATTATAGTCCTGAGATTATTATTTCTCACATATTAGATAGGAAAAATCCACAAGCGTGACAGCATATGCTCTTGGTAAAGGTATGAGAGAAGAGGCATTCTTATACTTGGCTGGTTGGAATACAAAATGGCATAATCTCTACATAGATAAATTTGGCAATCTAACCAAATTCCTATACATTTACCATTATATGCAAGGAGATATATTGAAAAAAAATAAAACATTAGATGTTACTTTGACAGGGATCTAAATGAAGGAAGGAGGTATAAAAGCAACCTGATCCAATTAATCCATCTTATCCAGAGGGATAAACAGACATAACAAACTTTATCATGTAATGCAATAGGAAATATACAGACATATCTTTGAAGGACTTTTGCCTGTGAAATGGAGGTTGAATTTCATCCAGTCTCTTGATTTAACTAACAGCTTTTTGAAAGTATAGGCTATAGAAGTAAGTTAAAGACACATTGGAGAAACAATTGGTCAATATAGAGTACTGGAAATTCTGGAGAAGTGTTTTTGTTTTCCTAATGAAAACAAACAATTGCATTAACAAAAAGGGGAATAGTTGTAGAATAAAAGAAATATAAGAGGTATAACAATGACATGTAGCATGTAGAACTTGTTTGTATGCTAACTCAAAGAAATCAAAGAAAGCAACCATAAAAAGACATTTCAGAAAATCTAAGAAATGGGGCACTTGGTTGATTAAGTATCTGACTCTTGATTTCTTAGGCTCAGGTCATGATCTCAGGGTCATGAGACTGAACCCCGCCTCAGGCTCCATGCAGGACATAGAGCCTGCTTAAGATGCCCTTTCCCTTTCTCTTTGCATCCCGCTACCCTCTCTTAGAAAATTACCTAAGAAATGTTAATATGAACTGGGTATTAGAAATATCTAGGAATTGTTTTTATTATGAATGTAATAATGGTATGATGATCATGTGCAAAAGCATTTACTTGGTTTGCATGCATACTGAAGTATTTGTGAGTGAAATAGGAAGTCTGTGATTTGCTTTTGAATACTTCATCAAAAAAGGAAAAAGAAAGAAAAAGGGGTATCAAAAGGAAAAAAGATTAAGTGGAGAGATTTCAATAATTATTGAATATGCATAATGGGTATAAAATGATACATTATATAAGATTATGCTTGTGTAGTTTCAGAAAACTACATAATAATTTAGGACAGTAGACTGGAATTGGGAAGGGGTGGGGGCAGTGGGACCATTCCACTATTTTAAGAGATTTGGATTAGGATGGTAGAAATAGATGGGAAAGAGTGGGTGAATATAGGATATGATTTGGAAAATCTAAAAAGACAGTCTGATGAATTAAATAAAGATATTAAAGGAAAGAAAGAAATCAGAAATATGTCACAAATCCAAGAAAAGATGATATGGAAAATATTTAAATCTGTTCAAGGAATAGGTCAAATCTGGCGATATGAATATGGGAATCAACAGTGTGAAGATAGCTTGTACATTTTAGCCTGGATAAAATCATCAGGAGAAAATGTCAAGGAAAGATAATAGGAAAAGTAAGCCTAGGGCACATTGATTTTAGAGGTCCATTGAAACAGAGAGAGTAAGGAGGCTGAGAAGAAGTGACCCATGTCATCAGATTGTCCTGAGAGATTAAAAAGTGCTCAAAGAAGTTGAGTATGGTCAGCAAGGATGGAAGTTTCTAAGAAATCAAGTAGAAGATGGCCAGAATAATGACTTTTGCATTCTGGTAACATGGAAGTCATCAGTGTCCTCATGAATGGCAGTTTCACTAGACTAGTATGGCTGCAGATTTGATTAGACCTATTTGAAAAAGTGACACAGGGAATAAAATGGTGTGATAGGCAGAGAAAAGTGTATTCCCTCATAAGATCCCTGAAAGCATCTTTAAGATGATTTCAGTTCTGTACCATTAATGGTTAAAACATTGTTTCTCATGAGATTTGGATTAGTTTTACCTTCGATCCTGATTCTTAAGGCCCTCAAATTCTGGAATACTGGACAAGATATCTGGTGATGGAAAGAATGCTGAGGGTCTTTCCTGACTGATACAAAGTTTTAATAAATGAGGGAAGGAACAGGGGACAATTTTTCATTCTCATTGAAAATTACATCCTGTTTTCTGATATCAGGAACATATTTAAAGATAGGATAGATTAAAGAAAATGCCACAAGAATGATCCTTGTTTCTCAGTTTAATATACATGGAGAATTCATGCTTATGATTTACTTCCTTTTTTTCAGTGTACTGTATCTTGTCTAGGCTTTTTCTCTTAACTTTTGAACTGGGATGTTGTGATAGAAAGTGAGGACTTGTTGCTATATTTTACTTGGTCATATTTTAGTGGCTGCTGATAACTTCTTAATTCTGATAATGCATAAGTTTCTTTTATGATGATCTTTTATTAGTATTATGATCTACTGTGAACATGGAGTGCTGGTTGTCTAAAATGTCATCACATCCAACAAACTTGACAATAATTTCTTAATATCATTTAATACCAATTCCATATTCAAACTCTCCATCTAAAATTTTTGGATGTATATTTTGACGATGGAAAGTAAGTAGTAAACATTTTGAATCATTGTTAGAAAAAAGGTCATTTTTTCTTCCGTAACTAAAATACCATTATCACAGCTGAGAAAGTTAAAAATAGTTCCATCATAATTAATATACTGTCCATTTTTAAATTTTATCCACTTTTCCAAGAATGCAAAATTGAATTTTATAGCTTTTCATATAAGGATTTAAACAAAGTAAATCTATTTGGGTCCTATATTTCTCAGAACTCTTTTACTTTGCAGTACATTATCACTTTTGTTTTTTATTTTACTTTATTTTTTCAGTCCATTGATTTGTCAAAAACTCAGGTCACTTTCAGGTAGAAAACTACATATTGTGGATTTGGCTGATTTCTTGTGAGGTTACCTATTCCCTTTATGCCTCTATTCACCATATTTCTATAGATTTGTAGAGTCAATGGCTTAATTGTGTTTAAACTCTCTCTCTTTCTCTCTTATTATTTTTTGTGAAAGGAAAAGTCATCATTACGTTTAGGTGAATACTAATTTTTTTTTCTCACTTGCCTTGCAAATATTTTTTCCCCAAGGATATATTTTTTTCTTTTTTGTATTTCTTAAAAGTTCATTAAAAGACATTCATTTATTTATTTTAGCAGTTTCATAAGTTAGTTCCCTTTTCTTTCACTAACCTGCTGTTCTACTCATGCATTCCAGCAGTTAATTCTTAAAAGATATTAGTGTATTCTTTGAGAAATTATCTATATTTCTATAAATTTGTACTAAAAGTGAAGTATGTTTGTTATAAATATTTTTCTAACTTGCACTTATCAGTTCTTGGTCTGTAAACTGAGATCTATGTCACTTTTTAAATAACTGCATAGAACATCCTTTCCTGGATGTACTATAATTTATTTAACAAATATTTCTCCTGAAGGAAAAAGAACACACACACACACACACACATGCAAAACCTATTTTTAGATCAATGTTGGTTTTAGTTAATTTTCTACTTAACACTGCAGAAATATATGCATGGATATTTATACATATATTGATGTATACATATATTAAGGAGTATATATATAAATGAGTATTTTTCCAAGTTTTGAGTTTGTATTTTAAGATATAGCTGAAATGTTTTTGGTTTACTCTTTTTTTAAAAGATTTTATTTATTTATTTGACAGAGACAGGGATAGCGAGAGAGGGTATACAAGCGGGGGGAGTGGGAGAGAGAGAAGCAGGCTCCCCACTGAACAGGGAGCCCCAACCAGGGCTCGATCCCAGGACCCTGGGATCATGACCTGAGCTGAAGGCAGATGCTTAGTGACTGAGCCACCCAGGCACCCCTGTTTTTAGTTTATTCTTAAATGTTACTTTATTTGAAAAATATCTTTTTTATTTTTATTTTATATTTTAAGTTTTTATTTAAATTTAAATTTAATTTAAACAAATTTAAATTTAAAATTTTTAAATATTTAAATTTCAGTTAGCTAATGTATAGTGTAAAATCAGTTTCAGGTATACAATATAGTGATTCAGTAATTCCATACAACACCCAGTGCTCATCACAGCAAGTGCACCCTTAAACCTCATCATCTATTTCACCATCCTCCCACCAGCCTCCCCTCTGGTAACCACCAATTTGTTCTCTAACATTAAGAGTCTGTTTCTCGGCCTGCCTCTCTCTCCCTTTTATCCCCTTTTGTTCATCTGTTTTGCTTCTTTTTACATGCAAGTGAAATAATATTGTATTTGTCTTTCTCTAATTTCTTTCACTCACCAAAATAATCTCTAGCTCCATCCACATTATTGCAAATGGCAACTTTTCATTCTTTTTATGGCTGAATAATATACCATTGTATAAAAAAGTATCCCATTGTGTGTGTATATATACATCTTCTATATCTATTCATTGGCAGATGAATACTTGGACTGTTTCTATAATTTGGCTATTATAGACAATGCTGCTATAAACACCAGCATGCATGTATCTCTTTGAATTAGTATTTTTGTATTCTTTGGACAAATACCTAGTGGTGCAAATCCTGGATCATAAGGTAGCTCTATTTTTAACTCTTTGAGTAACATCCCTACTATTTTCCAGAGTGGCTACACCGGTTTGCATTCCCACCAACAGTGTAAGAGGGTTCCTTTTTTCCACATTCTCACCAGCACCTGTTGATTCTTGTATTGTTGATTTTAACCATTCTGACAACTGTGAGGTAGTATCTCATTGTAGTTTTGATTTGCATTTCCTGATGATAAGTGACATTGAGAATCTTTTCATGTACCTGTTCATGTCTTCTGCCCATTTCTTAACTGGATTTTTTTTTGGGGGGGGG
>PISX010036125.1:0-12263 GCA_004024625.1 Mellivora capensis | reverse complement strand
AAAGAAACAAGATGGGATTGGGAGGGAGACAAACCATAAGTGACTCTTAATCTCACAAAACAAACTGAGGGTTGCTGGGGGGAGGGGGTCGGGAAAGGTGGATGGGGTAATGGACATTGGGGAGGGTATGTGCTATGGTTAGTGCTGTGAAGTGTGTAAACCTGGCGATTCACAGACATGTACCCCTGGGGATAAAAATTTGTTTATAAAAAAATAAAAATTTAATAAAAAAATAAAATCTTAAAAAGAAAGTCACTAAACAAAGAACTGTAATAAGCAGTAACATCAACCAATCTTAGGGAATGGGAGAGTTAATATAATCATTATCACCCAAAGTCTATATTTACATAAAGGTTCACTCCTGGTGTATAGTCTATGACTTTTGACAAATATATAATTACATGTAGCTTCCATTATAGTATCATACAGAATAGCTATTCTGCCCTAAAAATTTTCTGTGCTCTGCCTATTCATCCCTTCTTCCCCTCTAACCTATGGTAACCACTCCTCTTTTTACTGTCTCCATAGTTTTGCCTTTTCAGAATGTCATATGGTTGAAATCATGTAGTATGTAGCCATTTCAGAACTTCTTCATTCCATTCCATTCAGCCATTCCAAAACTACTTCTATTTACTTATATCTATCAAAGGTTCCTCTGTATCTTTTAGTGGATTGATAACTCATTTCTTTTTAGCGCTAAATAATATGTGATTTTCTGGATGTACACCATTTATTTATCTATTCATCTACTAAAGGAAATCTTGGTTGCTTCCAAATTTTGGCAATTATGAATAAAACTGATATAAACTTTTGAATGCAAATTTTTGTGTGAACATAAGTTTCTTTTTTAAAAGATTTACTTGTTTTAGAGAGAGAGAAAAAGTTGGGGGGAGGGGCAGAGGGAAAGGGAGAGAGAGAGAAAGAATCCCAAGCAGATTCCCCACTGAAGAGGGAGCCTGATGCAGGGCTTGATCCCATGACCTGGAGATCACGATCTGAGCTAAAATCAAGAGTCGAACACTTAAACAACTGAGCCAACAAGCCACCCCAACATAGGTTTTCACCTCCTTTAGATAAAAAAAACAAAGAGCATGATTGCTAGATTGTGTGTTAAGACTATGTTTTAGGCGGGACGCCTGAGTGGCTCAGTTGGTTAAGCGGCTGCCTTCGGCTCAGGTCATGATCCCAGCGTCCTGGGATAGAGTCCCACATCAGGCTCCTTGCTCAGTGGGGAGCCTGCTTCTCCCTCTGCCTCTGCCTGCCACTCTGTCTGCCTGTGCTCGCTCTCCCTCTCTCTGACAAATAAATAAATTTTTAAAAAAATTTAAAAAAAAAGACTATGTTTTGGGGGCAGTTGGGTGGCTCAGTTGCTTAAGTGGTCAACTCTTGGTTTCATCTCAGGTTATGATCTCAGGGTCCTGGGATGGAGCCTGGTGTTGGGCTCTGTAACTGGTGTGGAGTCTACTTGAGATTTTCTCCCTTTGCCCCTGCCTTCCCTCATGCACACTCTTCTCTTTCTCTATTTCTCTCTCTCTCAAATAAATAAATAAATGTTTAAAAAAAAAAGATCATGGGGTGCCTGGGTGTCTCAGTTGGTTAAGCATCTGTCTTCAGCTCAGGTCTGATCCCAGGGTGCTGGGATCAAGCCCTGCAATGGGCTCCCTGCTCAGTGGAGAGCCTGGTTCTCCCTCTCCCTCTGCTGCTCCCCCTGCTTATGTGTGCTTTCTCTCTGTCAAATACATGAAATCTTAAAAAGAAAAAGCCTATGTTTCGTTGTTTTTTTTTTTAAAGATTTTATTTATTTATTTATTTGACAGGTCACAAGTAGACAGAGAGACAGGCAGAGAGCGGGGTGGGGGGAAGCAGCACCCACTGAGCAGAGAGCCCAATGCAGGGCTCGATCCCAGGACCCTGGGATCATGACCTGAGCCAAAGGCAGAGGCTTTAACCCACTGAGCCACCTAGGCACCCCCTATGTTTAGTTTTTAAGAAGCCTCTAGTCTTCCAAAGTGGCTATACCATTTCACATTCTCTGCAGCAATGGATGAAAGTTCCCATGGCTCCACATCTTCACCAACATTTGGTACTATAAGCATTTTGGATTTGGCTGTTTTAATAGATGTGTAGTGATATTTCTTTGTTGTTTTAATTTGAAATTTCCTGTTGACATATAATGAGAAGCATCTTTCCATATGTTTATTTGACATCTGGTGTATCTTTTTTGATGAGAGGTGTCTGTTCATATCTTTTGCCCATTTTTTAAAATCAGGTCATTGGTTTTTCTTATTATTGAGTTATAAGTATTATTTGTTTACTTTGGATAACAGTCCTTTCTCAGATACGCCTTCTGCAAATATTTTCTCCCACAATGTGGCTTCTCTTCTCATTATCTTGATAGTGTCTTTCACATATAAGTTTTTAAATTTAGCAAAACCCAATTTAACCGTTCCTTCTTTCATGAATTGTGTCTTTGACATTCCTTCTAAAAAGCTATCACCATTCATAAGGTCATGTAGATTTAATCCTATGTTATCATCTAAGGTTTTTATAGTTTTGCATTTTATACCTAAGTCTGTGATCTATTTTTAGTTAATTTTTGTGAAGGGTATAAAATCTGCGTCTAGATTATTTTTTTTTTTAACATGTGAACATCCCGTTGTTCCAGCACCATTTGTTGACAAGTCTGTCTTTGCTCCTTTATTAAAGATCAGTTGACTTTATTTATTTGGGTCCAATTTGGAGCTCTCTAAACTGTTCCATTGATCTATTTGTTATTTTGCCAATACCACCCTGTGTTGATTACTGAAGTTATATAGCAAGTCTTGATGTCAGATAGATTTAGTCTTTTGAATTTGTTTTTCCTTTTCAATATTGTATTGGCTATTCTGAGTCTCTTAGCTCTCCATATAAACTTTGCAGTCAGTTTGTTGATGCCCTCAAAATATCTTACTAGGATTTTTATTTGGAGTGCACTGAATCTATGCATCAAGTTGTGAAGAACTGACATCTTGATAATATTGAAACTTCCTATTCATTAAATATGTAATTTCTGCCCATTTATTTAGTTTTTAAATTTCTTTCATCAGAGATTTATTGTTTTCTTCAAATAGATCTTGTACATATTTTGTTGGATTTATACTTAATTATTTCCTTTGAGGGGGTACTGATATAAGTGATGATATTTTTAATTTCAAATTCTACTTGTTCACTGTTGGCATATAGGAGAGTGATTTATTTTTGTATATTAATGTGCCCTATAGCCTCTGTAATTGCCTTTTCATTCCAGAAGATGTTTTTGTCAGTTCTTTCTGATTTTCTACATAAGTAATCATGTCACCTGTGAACAAAGACCATTTTATTTCTTCCTTCTTAGTCCATACACCTTTCATTTTCTTTTATTGTCTTATTGCATTAGCTAGGGTTTCATTACAAGGTTGAAAAGGAGTAGTGAGAGAGGGGACATCTTTGCTTTGTTCCTGATCTTAGCAGGAAAGCTTTTAGTTTTTCACCATTAAATATGACATTAGCTTAGGGGTTTTGTAGATTTCTTAATCAAGTTGAAGGTGTTCCCCTTTATTCTTAGTTTGCTGAGAATTTTTGTCATGAATGAATGTTGCTTTTTGTCAAATGCTATGATATGATCATATGATTTTTCTTCTTAGCCTGTTGACATGATCAATTACATTAGTTGATTTTAAAAGGTTGAATCAGCCTTGCATACCTGGAGTAAATTTCACTTAGTTGTGGCATATAATTCCTTATACATTGTTGACTTTGATTTGCATTGTTGAATTTGATTTACTAATATTTTATTGGAGATTTTTATACCTATGCTCATGAGAGATTTTAGCCTATAATTTTCTTTTCTTGTTTTTGTTTTGTTTTGTTTTAAAGATATTATTTATTTAGTTGACAAAGACAGAGATAGCAAGAGAGGGAACACAAGCAGGGGGAGGGGCAGGTGGAGAGGGAGAAGCAGGCTTCCCACTGAGCAGGGAGCCCAGTGTGGGACTTGATCCCAGGACCCTCGGATCATGACCTGAGCTGAAGGCAGACACTTAGCAACTGAGCCACCCAGGCACCCCCTTATAATTTTCTTTTCTTTTGATAGCTTTGTCTAGTTTTGGTATTGGGGTAGTGCTGACCTCATAGAATGAGTTAAGTATTCTCTCTGCTTCTGTCCTTTGAAAGAGATTGTAGATAATTGCTATAATTTTTTCCTTAATTGATAGAATTCATTACTGAGTCTAATCTGGGCAGGTAATGGTTTTTCAAACATGATACCAAAAGCAAAAGAACCAAAAAAATAAATAAATTGGACTTGATCAAAGTTGAAAACTATTGTGTGTCAAAGGACACTATCAAGAATAGGAGAAAATATTTGTAAGTCATATATTGGTTAAGGATCTAATATCCATAATATATAAAGGACTCATAACTCAACTAAGAAAGACAAATAACCCAATTAAAAAAATAGGCAAAAGATCTAAATAGACATTTATCCAAAGAAGATATACAAATTACCAACAAGCATAAGAAAAGACGCTCAACATTATTAGTCATCAGGGAAATGCAAATCAAAACCATAATGAGATACCACTTTATACACACTAGGATGGCTATAACCAAAAAAACAGTAACAAACTCAAAATTAAAATGAAACTACCCTATGATCCAGAAAATGTATTACTGGGTATTTACCCAAAGAATAAAAAAACAGTCGTTCAGTGGAATATATATACCCTTGTGTTTATTGCAATATTATTTACAATAACTAAATTATGGAAGCAGTCCAAATATCCATTGACAGATAAATGGATAAAGAAGATAAGGTATACATACACAATGGAATATTATTCAGCCATAAAAAAGAACAAAATCTTGCTATTTGCAACAAAATGGAGCTAGAGAGCATAATGCTAAGCAAAAAAGTCAGTCAGAGAAAGAGAATTACCATATAATTTCACTCATGTGGAGTTTAGGAAACAAAACAAAGAAACAAAGAAAAAAAGAGACAAATCAAAAAATAGACTCTTATCTATGGAGAACAAACAGGTGATTACTAGAGGGGTACTGGAGGGGCAATAAGTGAAGGGGATTAACTATACTTACATTGATGAACACTATATAAAACTGCTTATTCACTATTTTGTACACCTGGAACTAAGATAACACTGTATATAGAATTAAAAATTTTTTAAAAAGCAGTAACAATTGTTGGTGAGGATATGGAGAAATTGGATCTGTCATACATTGCAATGCAAAATTGTGTGGTCTCTTTGAAAAAGCCACTTGAAAGTTCTTCAAAATGTTAAACAGAGGATTATTGCATTAGCCAGTAATTCCACTTCTAGGTATATATTTGAGAGAATTGAAACATGTTCACAGTAAAACTTATACATGAATTTTCACAGTGGCATTATTTATAATAGCCAAAAAGTGGAAACAAGCCATATGTAATAATGATGAATGAACCAAAAAATTGTATAGCCATATACAATTTGTTTTTATTTCCACATGAAATATTATTCAGCCAGAAAAAGGAATGAAGTACTAATATACACTACAACGTGGACGAACTTTGAAAACATACACTAAGTGAAAGAAGACTGTAACAAGGGGCGCCTGGGTGGCTCAGTGGGTTAAAGCCTCTGCCTTCGGCTCAGGTCATGATCCCAGGGTCCTGGGATTGAGCCCCACATCGGGCTCTCTGCTCAGCAGGGAGCCTGCTTCCTCCTCTCTCTCTGCCTGCCTCTCTGCCTACTTGTGATCTGCCAAATAAATAAATAAAATCTTTTTAAAAAAGAAGAAGACTGTAACAAAATTCCTTGCATTGTATGATTCCATTTACATGAAATGTCCAGAATAGGAAATAGAGACAAAAGGCAGATTAATAGTTTTCTAGGGCTGGGGTAGAGGTAGACAAATAGTGGAGTAACTGCTAATGGGAATAGGGTTTCTTTTGGGGGGTGATGAAAATGTTCTGAAATTATATTGTCATTATGGTTACACAACATAGTGAAAATACTAAAAAACATTGGAGTATATACTTTATATTTTTTAAGGTTTTACTTATTTATTTGATAGACAGAGATCACAAATAGGCAGAGAGGCAGGCAGAGAGAAAGGGGAGCCCGATGTGGGGCTCGATCCCAGGACCCTGGAATCATGACCTGAGCCAAAGGCAGAGGCTTTAACCCACTGAGCCACCCAGGCGCCCCTGGAGTATATACTTTAAAATGGTAAATTTTGAGATGCCTGGGTGGCTCAGTCAGTTAAGCATCTGACTCTTGGTTTTGGTTCAGGTCATGATCTCATGGGTTGTGGGATCAAGCCCCACATCAGGGTCCGTGCTCAGTGGGGAGTCTGCCTGAAGATTCTCTTCCTCTGCTCCTCCCCTCTCCTCTTTCTAATAAATTTTCGGGGCCCTGTGTGGTGCAGTCAGTTAAGCATTGAACTCTTGGTTTAGGCTCAGCTTGTGATCTTAGGGTCATGAGATCGAGCCTTGTGTCAGGTTCTGTGCTAGCACAGAGTTTGCTTGAGATTCTTTTCCTCCCTATCTGCTTTTCCTATTTGTGCTTTCTCTCTCTCAAAATAAATAAATCTTTAAAAAATAAAATAAAATGGAGAATTTTATGTTATGTGAAGTATATCTCAATTATTTTATGTATATAAGTATATATCTATATCTATATCTATGGGAGAAAAATAACCTGGCAGGGGTTACAATTTCTAGAGAAGAAACTAACATGAAAAATTAGAGAAAATATAAGCCTCTATTCAATTCAATTCTTGTGTTTTTTTAACATTTTAAAAAATTTGTAGTTGACATACAGTATTAGTTTTAGATGTACAACATAGTGATTTGACAATTGCATACATTAAAAAGTCCTCACATGGTAAGTTTAGTTGTACCATCTGTCACCATAAAAAGTTATCACAATATGATTGACTTTATTCTCTGTGCTGGACTTTTTATCTCCATGATTTACTTATTTTATAACTGGAATTTTGTACCTCTTAATCCTTTTCACATATTTCACCCATCCTCCCCACACTCTCTTTGCCTCTGGCAATCATCAGTATGTTCTCTGTATTTATGAGTTTGCTTCTGTTTTGTTGTTGTTTCTTTGTTCATTTGTTTTGTTTTTAGATTCCACATGTATGTGAAATCACACAGCATTTGTCTTTTTCTGACTGACTTATTTCAATTAGCAGAATACTCTCTATATCTTTTCATGTTGTTATATATGGCAAGATTTCACTCTTTTTCCTGCCTGAGTAATATTCCTGTGTGTGTGTGTGTGTGTGTGTGTGTGTGTGTGTGTGTACATTCTTGGCTATTGTAAATAATGCTGCAATAAATATAGGGGTGCTTCAAGTTAGTGTTTTCATTTTCCTTGGATTAACACTCTGAAGTGGTATTACTAGAACATATAATATTTTTGTTTTTAGTATTTTGAGGGACCTCTATACTGTTTTTCATACTTGTTGCACCAATTTACGTTCCCACCAACACTGGGAACGTATGTTCCTGTATGTTCCACAATCTTGTTTCCACAACCTTGCCAAGTTATTTTTTCTCTTTTTGATATGGCCATTCTGACAGGTATATGGTAATTTCTCATTGGGATTTTGATTTGAATTTCCCTCATGGTTAGTAATGTTGACCATTTTTTCAAGTATCTGTTGACAATCTGTATGACTTCTTTGGAAAAAGTCTATTCAGGTCTTCAGCTCATTTTTTTTTTATTAGATTGTTAAGTGGGGTTTTTTTGGTGTTGAGTTGTAGAAGTTCTTTATGGATTTTGGGTATTAACCCCTTATCAGGTATATCATTTTTAAATATCTTCTTCCCTTCAGTCAGTTGCCTTTTTCTCTTGTTGATGATTTCCTTCACTTTGCAAAAGGTTTTTATTTTGGTGTAATCCTAATAGTTAATTTTTGCTTCTGTTTCCTTTGCCTGAAGGTCCAGGAAAATATTGCTAAGGCTGATGTCAAAGAAATTAGTACCTATGTTTTCTTCTAGGAGTTGTATGGCTTCAGATCACATATTTAGGTATTTAGCCCATTTTGAGTTTACTTTTGTGTGTGGTGTAAGAAAGTGGTTCAGTTTCATTCTTTTGCATGTAGCTGTCCAGTTTTCTCAGCACTGTTCACTGAAGAGACTTTTCTTCCATATTATATTCTTGCCTCCTTTGTCATAGATTAATTGGCCATATAAGCAAGAAAGCATAGGCTTTCTATTCTGCTTTGTTGATCTATGGGTCTGTTTTTGTGCCAGTACCAAGCTGTTTTATTATAGTTTTATAGTGTTTCTTGAAATCCGGGATTGGATACCTCCAGCTTTGTACTTCTTTCTCAAGATTGCTCTGGCCATTCAAAGCAATATTCAAAGCTTTGGTCTTTTGTCGTTCCATACAAATTTCAGGATTCTTTTTTCCAGTTCTGTGAAAAATGCTGTTGGTATTTGATTAAGGACTGCACTGAATCTGTAGATTGCTTGTGGAGTGTGGTCATTTTAACCATATTAATCACTGCAATCCATGAACATATATACCTTTCCATTTATTTTTATTATTTTTTAAAAGATTTTATTTATTTATTTGACAGACAGAGATCACAAGTAGGCAAGAGAGGCAGGCAGGGAGAGAGAGGAGGAAGAAGGCTCTCCGCCGAGTGGAGAGCCCGATGTGGGGCTCGATCCCAGGACCCTCCATTTATTTTTATTATCTTCAATTTTGTTCATCATTGTCTTATAGTTATCAGAGTACAGCTCTTTTACCCCTTTGTTTAAATTTATTGTTAGGTATTTTATTCTCTTTGATGTAATTGCAAATAGAATTATATTTTAATTTCTTTTTCTGCTATTTTGTTAGTGTACAGAAACACAACCGATTTCTATATATTAATTTTTTGTCCTACAACCTTGCTGAATTCATTTATTATTTCTAACAGTTTTTTTGGTGGAGTCTTTAGGGTTTTCTGCCCCCATAACACAAATGTTATTGTGTTTGATGTCATCCCAAAGATCCCTTAACTTACCCTACTTTTTTTTTTTAAGATTGATTGATTGATTTGAGGGACAAAGAGAGAACATAAGCATGAGCAGGAGGAGGCAGAGAGGGAAGCAGATTACTCACAAAGCAGGGAGCCTAATGTGGAGTTTAATCCTAGGACCTTGGATCATGACCTGGGCCAAAAGCAGATGCTTAACCAACTGAGCCACCAAGGTGCCCCAATCTACCCTACTTTTTAAATTCTTCTTGCACTTCAGCTAGGGTGATTTCAATGCTCTGTTTTCCAGATTACTGATCCATTCTTCTGCATTCTCTAATCTGCTGTCGATTTTCATTAGTGTATTTTTCATTTCAGCTATTGCATTAGCTCTGTTTCTTTTTTACATTTCTTTTTTTTTAAAGATTTTATTTATTTATTTGACAGACAGATCACAAGTAGGCAGAGAGAGAGGAAGGGAAGCAGGCTCCCCGCTGAGCAGAGAGCCCGATGCGGGGCTCGATCCCAGGACCCTGAGATCATGACCTGAGCCGAAGGCAGAGGCCTAACCCACTGAGCCACCCAGGTGCCCTCTTTTGTGCATTTTCTATCTCTTTGTTGAAATTCTGAGTTCATCTACTCTCAAGTCCAGTGAACATTTTTATGACCATTATTTTGAACGGTATCAAATAAATTGCTTCTCTCCATTTTATTTAGTTGTTTTTCTGAGTCTTTTCTTGTTCTTTCATTTGGAACATATTCCTTTGACCCCTCATTTTGTCTGACTGTCTGTGCTTTTTCTGTATATTAGGTAGCTCAGCAATGTTTCCTGGTCTTGAAAGTAGTGGCCTTCTGTAGAAGGCATTCTGTGACGCTCAGTAGCCCAGTCTTCCAGGTCACCAGAACCCAGCACATAAAGGGTATCCCCTGTGTAGGCTGTGTGCACCCTTCTGTTGTGAATGCTGTGGGCACACTTGCAGGCAGGGCTGACCCCCAGCCTGATTGACTCTAATGATTAGTTGTGACTACTGTGGGCACACCAGTAAGCAGGGGTGGCTCCTGGTATGACTGGCTGAGAGGCCTGCATTTGTGCTGGTGGATGGGTCTGCTTGCCCAACCCAGGGCAATTAGTGTTTTGGAGGGGCATTGGTCCTGGCCAGGGCTGTTTGCTGGATGGGGCAGGGGGGCAGTTGCTTTTGGTAGACACCAGTTCTGACCAAAGCTGTCTGCCATGTGTGGCATGGTGGGAGCTGCTTTGGAGGGCAGCCTTTCACGGTGGGTGGGTAGATGGGACTGGTTCACAGGGGAATACCAGATCAGCGTGAGTGGTGTTCTCAAGGTAGATGGACAATGTCAGAACTAGATGCCACCAATGTCTGGCCAGCTAGCTGAAGATAAGTTATAAAAATGGTGCCTACCATCACTTCTGTTCCTTGACAAAGTTTGTACAGATTTCTACCCCTTTACCACAAGCCTTAAAATTAGTCCATAAATCTCCTTCACATATAACTCAGACACTGTTTTAAAAGAAGATTTTATTTATTTCTTTGAGAGAGAGTGAGAGAGAGAAGCACAAAAAAGGGGGGAGGGGCAAAGGGAGAGGGAGAAGCAGACTACCTACTGAGCAGGTTGTCCAGTGTGGGGCTCTATACCAGGACCCTGGGATCATAAAACCCAGGCACTTTTCAAACTGCTGCCTCTGTGCTGGGTCTCAGACCACATGATATAATACATTCGCCCTTTACTAAGAACAGAATCTCAGCCTCCTGGAGGTAAGCCCCACTGGTTTTCAAAGCCAGATATTGGCTTTGAAATATTGTGGGAGCTTGTCTTCCCAGTGCAGATGAGGAGGTGCAAATTTCAGGCTTGATCCCCTGGCTTCCCTTGGAGAACCTCTGTGTCTATTATATCCTTCCCATATTGGGATCACTGGACTTCCAGGAGGTATGGGTCCTAACCCCATCTCCACCCCTGCTGCCCTTCTCGATGTGGCTTTTTCTTTATTTTTATCTGTGGAAGAGATGTTCTATGAGTCTCTAGGTTGATTTCAGAGTGAGTTGCATTGTATGTGGTTGTAGAGTCAGTGTCTGTGGGAGGATGTATGCTCAGGGCCCTCCCACTTTGCCATCTTCTCCATCCTCCCAATTCAATTCTTGATTTCTCTAAAAATTGCATTATTAGTTCATTTTAAATGGCTACAACAAGTGCATAGACCTTTAGGAAGGTGACAGGGCTCAAACCAGGTCTTGAAGAATGGGTAGTATTTGGGATATGCTGAGATAAGGGGAATGGTATTTTTCCAGGAGAAGACACCAGCAAAGCAGAAGCAAAAAGCTGAGAATGGATGCTGGAGAGAGTGAAGAAAGCTGTCTCTACAGAAAACTATTTATTGTTTCAGTTGAGTAGCAGTGGCAAATAAAATCAAGAGTGTAGAATGGGTCTAAATCATGGGAAACTGGATAATAATAAAAGGGAAACTCTCAAGGCAGTAAAAAGAAAGTGTGTGTATTCATTTAAAAGAGAGAGAGAGAGAGAGACAGGGTCACTGGGGTGGCACAGTTGGTTAAGCCTCTGACTCTTGGTTTTGGCTCAGGTTGTAGTCTTGGGGTCTTGAGATGGAGCCAGGTGTCAAACTCTGCACTCAGTGTGGAGTCTGCTTAGGATTCTTTGTCCCTCTCCTTCTGCCCTTCCCGTTCATGCTCGCTCTCTCTTTCTCACTCTTTCTCTCATAAATAAATAAATCTTTAAAAGAAAATAAAGATAGAATTCACATTTCTTGAATACTAGAAAATTACTCTGATATCAGTTGCAAGATAAAAGAATTTAAAATAATTCAGGCATGAGCTAATTCAAGCCTGAACTAGAAAAACAGTCCTGGGATTAGGAATAAGGAAGATTTAAAAGGGTTTTGTTCCAAAGATAGAAAGAAAGATTATTTAAAGATTTCTTTTTAATGTATTAATTTGACAGACAGAGATCACAAGTAGGCAGAGAGGCAGGCAGAGAGAGAGAGAGGAGGAAGCAGGCTCCTCTCTAAGCAGAGAGCCCAATGCGGGGCTCGATCCCAGGACCCTGGGATCACGACCCGAGCCAAAGGCAGAGGCTTTAACCCCCTGAGCCACCCAGGCGCCCCAAGAAAGATTATTTAGAAATAAATTGCTGGTGATGAGGAAAAGAACCAAGTAAAAATGAATCACTAGACAATTAGGTCAAAGAAAATTGAAAGAAAAATGGAAATTGGAAAAAATGAGAACTTACAGATATAT
>PISX010036124.1:0-12269 GCA_004024625.1 Mellivora capensis | reverse complement strand
ATAAAGGGCTAGTATCCAAAATCTATAAAGAGCTTAGCAAACTCAACACCCAAAGAACAAATAATCCAATCAAGAAATGGGCAGAGGACATGAACAGACATTTCTGCAAAGAAGACATCCAGATGGCCAACAGACACATGAAAAAGTGCTCCACATCACTGGGCATCAGGGAAATACAAATCAAAACCACAATGAGATATCACCTCACACCAGTCAGAATGGATCAAATTAACAAGTCAGGAAATGACAGATGCTGCGAGGATGCGGAGAAAGGGGAACCCTCCTACACTGGTGGTGGGAATGCAAGCTGGTGCAACCACTCTGGAAAACAGCATGGAGGTTTCTCAAAAAGTTGCAAATAGAACTACCCTATGACCCAGCAATTGCACTACTGGGTATTTACCCTAAAGATACAAATGTAGTGATCCGAAGGGGCACGTGCACCCGAATGTTTATAGAAGCAATGTCTACAATAGCCAAACTATGGAAAGAACCTAGATGTCCATCAACAGATAAACGGATAAAGAAGAATTGGTATATATACGCAATGGAATACTATGCAGCCATCAAAAGAAATGAAATCTTGCCATTTGCGACGACGTGGATGGAACTAGAGGGTATCATGCTTAGTGAAATAAGTCAATCGGAGAAAGACAACTATCATATGATCTCCCTGATATGAGGAAGTCGAGATGCAACATGGGGGGGTTTGGGGGGTAGGAAAAGAAGAAAAGAAACAAGATGGGATCGGGAGGGAGACAAACCATAAGTGACTCTTAATCTCACAAAACAAACTGAGGGTTGCTAGGGGGAGGGGGGTTAGGAGGGGGGAGTGGGGGTTATGGACATTGGGGAGGGTATATGCTATGGTGAGTGCTGTGAAGTGTGTAAACCTGGCAATTCACAGACATGTACCCCTGGGAATAAGAATACATTATATGTTTATAAAAAAAAAAATTAAAAGTTTAAAAAAAAAAAGAAAAGAAAATACTACTGTTTTACTTTATAGTCATTCCAGAGAGGAAAGTTTATTATATCTTGATCACTAGCAAGTGCTAGAACTGTGCTAGCTATTTTACTTAATTTCATTTAATCCTGCAAGAAAATCTCTCTCACTCTCTCTGAGAGAAAGATAATTTATTAATTCATACTATATATTATATAATATATATATAAGTTGTAGTGTTTATTATTACATATTAATTATTACATTTTATATGCTATATCAATATCTACTGATATTATATTACTGCTATACATCTTATGTAAATATTTTTATATTTTTATATTTATATAAATACATACTTCTTGAAATATATATTGAAAATAGAAATATTTATATATATTATCTTTTCTTAAATTGAAGCTCAGAGTTCAGTAACTTTCCCTGAATTTCACACTTGTAATTCCCTGCTTCATTATTCTGCCTATGATCAAGTCTATAATTTTGCCCACGATCTGTAATTGCATCAGCAATTCCACAAGCATTAAAACCAAACAAATAAAGGACAAAATTATACAATTAGGAACTCTGTACCAGAACTGTGAAGATTTCCGAAATGAGAGTGCTGGACCATGTCTGCTAAATGTTCTTTACATAATGCAACACAGTACTTTGCATATTTTGTGTTTTATAAGAACAATTTAATGACAATAACCTGGAGAGAAAACCAAAAAAGATTACTTGCAAAAAATATCCTATCACACAAATAGAGACGGCTTTTCACAGATCCCAATATCTAAAAGAGGAGGGAAGGGAAATCCAGTATAATAAGTTACTTTGAACTAGATACGAAAAAGCCCAGAAATTATGTGGTGACTGACTATTTACCTAGCTTCATTAATATAATTGACTGATTTTGCCAATATTAGAACCCCATGTCTTTGTAAACAGCATTAAGTTCCTTTGAATTTTTATGTCCTCTTTCAATTTGCCTTTCTAGAACCATACTGAGGGCATTATCGAAATCAATACACTAGTATTGAATAATATAATTTAAAAATATTGTGTAAGAAGTCTTTGAATAGTAACACTCTGATGTTAAATTACATTAATCCATATATTCACACTACAATCAGCTTCTCCAATATAGCATTCCACAAAATCACAGTAGTTATGGAGGACTCTAGGGTTAAGCAACAACTTCTGTTGAGTAAAAATTTATATAAAGATGAGAACATTACCTTTCTCATTTGGACAGATAGAGAGTATATATTGTCATGGGGCCACTGAATAAGATATTTCTTTACATTTTCTTTATTTTGAAGTGACCTTCCATTACCTTTGGGATATCAGCCCAAATTAAACTGCCCACCCATATCTCATTGTGGGGAAAAAACAAAACAAAACAAAACCAGCTTTTCATTATCTACTTAAAACCTAGGAGCTTACAGATAGAAATTTTCTCTGTGGATTTAAACATGGCATACTTTTTATTTATATGTTAACAAGACACAAACATCTATTGTAGATTATTACATATGCTAGGCTCTAAGTAGATCAGATTTCTGTTTACAAAATGGTACATTTTTTTATAAATGTTGAAAAGCTGTACAGAATGGTGGTGAGTAGATTCTTGAAATATTCAAAAATACCTGCAGTTCATGAGAATGTTTAAATAGGAGTTGAAGAAGTTTGTCCAATGGATTTTTTATTAAAGTTAAGCTCTTCTAAATATATTGTCATCATTGTGATGTATTCAAAACTTGTTATGCAGCAGTTAGAATGGAAGCATCACAAGAGCCGGGACTAAAACTTAAACGAGGATGCATAACCAATTCACTTCTTAAACTGTTATCACAGCTCAAGAAATGTAAAAGAGCAAAACCTTTAAAAAAAGTTGTTCTAATTTTAAATTTATATGGTTCTATGAAAAATTCATCGATGATTTTGTAAATACTAATTTACTGAAAAAGTATGTATTCAGCAATTATACAGTGCTTGAAACTGTATCTATATACATGCAAGTTAAATAATATGTATAATTCTGTGGTAGGCAGAAAAATGGCCTCCCAAAGAGGTCCACATTCTAACTCTCCAAATTTATGAATATATTATGTTACACTACAAAAAAAAAGTGTAATTGAAGTTGCTAATCAGCTTATTTTAAAATAGAGAGGTTTTCCTGGATCATCCAGATGGGCAAATGTAACCACAAGAGTCCTCAAATATGGAAGAGAGAGGTAGAAGAGTCAGTGTCAGAGTGATATGTGAGAAAGACTGACCAGCCATTATTGGCTTTTATGATAAAAGACACCCACTGAGTCACAGATAAAGGCAGTTTCTATAAGCTGGAAAAGGCAAAGAAATAGACTGTCCCCTAGAGCTTTGGGAAAAGAATACAGCCCCATTTTTCCCTACAGTGACCCATTTTGAATGTAAGAATAAATTTTTGTTATTTTTAATACACTAAATTTAAGGTAATTTGTTATAGCAGCAATAGAAAACTAATGCAGACTCTATAACTAAATATGGCATAATAAGGGTAATCAGAGCCTACAATGGGATTACAAAGCAGGATGCTTAATTCAGCTCATGGTAGTGGTGGGGCATGTCAAGAAAGATTTCCTTAAGGAGTGATGAATACTGTAGCTGAGTTTTAAGGAATGAGAATTTAGTGAGAAATAAATTTAGGAGAAAGTTATTTTAAATGGAAGGACCACCATATGCAAAAGTTCATAGAGGCAAGAAAACAAGGACTGCTTATAAATGTGACTAAAGCACTGGGGAAATATGCAGGTACCAATACATAGTTTGCCTTGTGCCTTAAGCTGGGGTGGGTGCATTTTATCTGGTAGGCAGAGAGGAGCAAGGACAGAAGAGGATGAGTTCATAAAATTATTAAGAGTTATAATGAGTAATTGTTTTTAATTTAAAATTTCTGACTAACTTTCCAAATATGTTGCAGTAGATCCTGATAAGCCAGCTTTTAAAAAACAAAAAACAGGGACGCCTGGGTGGCTCAGTTAGTTAAGCAGCTGCCTTCGGCTCAGGTCATGATCCCAGCATCTTGGGATCGAGTCCCCCATCGGGCTCCTTGCTCAGCGGGGAGCACGCTTCTCTCTCTGCCTCTGCCTGCCACTCTGTCTGCCTGTGCTCGCTCGCTCTCTCTCCCTTTCTCTCTGACAAATAAATAAATAAAATCTTAAAAAATAAATAAATAAAAAATAAAAAACAAAAAACAAAAAAACCTTACATGTAGTAACTGTCATTTTTTTAACATGTAAATAAATATACCAACCATGGCCAATTTCAACATCACAAGATTAAACACAGCACAAATCGCTCCCAGAGGCCAATAGGACCCAGTTTCTATACATCACCTGTATGTTTTCCACAGTTAATACTAAACACAGAAAAAAAGAAAGAAAAAAAAAAATAACCCACCTGAAGGGTCCATGGACAAAGGAAGGAGACCGATACAAAGCGAAGATCAAGCAAAGCTTTATTTCACGCCAAGTATCAAGAATCAAACCGACCGGCCAGGCCACCTCTCATAGAGAAGGCGACCCCTCCCAGCCTCACAGACTAATTTTTATAGAGCAAAGGCCATGTGGTTGAGCCTGGCCACACACAAGTGGCCAATTGAATTACAATTCACCCTATAGTAGCTATTTGAACTAGCCTATCACTCTGGTCAGAACTGGCGCCCAAAAGGCAGAGCCCACATTCTTGGGTGGTTAGGGAGGTGCTTTCCTGATTGGATGTCTCTACCTGGCTTGACTCATCCTTGCATTCTCGGCTCTGTTACCTTCCCCTGACCTGACACGTCCTGGTATATGGGCTCTATTATCAGGGGCTGGTCGGCCATATATTACTGGTTTCCCATACTTATTTCTAAGTAAGTTCCTTTTGGGGGAGGGGAGGTAGGGTCAATCCAAGTTTATTGCATAAACAACAAAATGGCTCTCTCTGGCTAAGTAGGCCCTTACACCACCAAAATAAACAACAAAACAAAACTTGTAACTCTCTAATATGCTAGTATCATTCCTATGTCTTCCCACCGTTTGAATGGGATTAAAGATTCTAGGGACCATGAAACTGTCCCATCTCAGTGTGGAGCTTTCATCCCTTCAACAAGACACAATCATCATACTGGAAGATGGAAGCTAAACTATAGGTCTTACTTATTGAATCAGGAGACTTTATGTTGCCCTCTAAGAATTAAAGAGTCTACTTCCCTTCTCTGTATTGTAGGCTCTCTGCTTTTACAATCCTACCTTCTTCCAATTGCACATTTTTTTTATTGTATAGCTGTCCCAAATATAGATATCTCATCTAAATTATTTAAATTAACTCCTTTCATTGATATCATCTTAGGCAGTTTTCAGAGGAAAGATTATATCTTCATTCTTTAAAATTTTTTCAATCACTCAGTATCTTCCCACACAGTGGGGTTTCCCATAATTGAAGGTTTTTCTGTGAATCCCCTCTCAATATATTTGTTATAAAAAAAAATAATGTTTAAAAGTTCACGTATCCATAATCTCATAGTACATGAAGGTTGGCCTCAATTTTCATTTAAACAATGTCAGAATAATAATGATAGAAACACATTCCATGCTCATGGGTTGGAAGAAAAAATATTGTTAAAATATCAAAACTAGCCAAAGCAATTTACACATTTAATGCAATCCCTATCAAAATACTAATGGCATTTTTCACTGAACTAAAACAAATAATCCTAAAATTTATCTATAACTTCAAAATGCCTAAAATAGTCAAAGAAATCTTGAAAAAGAAAAATAAAACTGGAGTTATCACAATTCCAGATTTCAAGTTACATTACAAAGCAATAGTAATTAAAACAGTATAGTAGTGGCATAAAAATACACACAGATCAATAGAACAGAACCGAAAACCCAGAAACAAACCCACAATTATATGGTTAATTAATCCTTGACAAAGGAGGAATGAATATACAATAGAAAAAAGTTTCTTCAACAAATGGTATTGGGAAAACTGGACAGCTATATGCAAAAGAATGAAACTGACCTTTTTAAAAAGAGTTTATTTGACCCAGAGAGACACAGTGAGAGAGTGAACACAAGGAGGGGGAGTAGGAGAGGGAGAAGCAGGCTTCCTGCTGACCAGGGAGCCCAACGCAGGGCTCAATCCCAGGACCATGGGATCATGACCTGAGCCGAAGGCAGACATTTAAAGACTGAACCATCCAGGCACCCATGGACCCCCTTTTTTTTTAAAGATGTATTTATTTATTCAACAGAGAGAGAGAGAGGGAGAGAGAGCAGGGGAGGGGTAGAGGGAAAAAAATCTCAAGCAGACTTGCCACTGAGCCCAGAGCCCAATGCAGAGTTCCATCTCACAACCCCAACATCATGACCTGAGCTGAAATCACGAATCAGACACTCAATAAGCTGAGCCACCCAGGTGTCCCTGGACCACATTCTTTTGTCATACACAAAAATAAACTCAAAATGGATTAAAGACCTAAATGTGAGACTTCCAACCAGCAAAATCCTTAAATAGAGCACAAGCAGTAAGTTCTCTAACATCAGCCATAGCAACATTTTTCTAAACAGAGTTGCTGAGGCAAGGGAAATAAAAGCAAAAATAAACTATTGGGGGGACGCCTGGGTGGCTCAGTTGGTTAAGCAGCTGCCTTCGGCTCAGGTCATGATCCCAGCGTCCTGGGATCAAGTCCCACATCAGGCTCCTTGCTCGGCAGGGAGCCTGCTTTTCCCTCTGCCTCTGCCTGCCACTCTGTCTGCCTGTGCTCACTCTCTCGCTCGCTCTCTCTCTCTGACAAATAAATAAATAAATAAATAAAATCTTTTTTAAAAAATAAATAAATAAACTATTGGGACTGCATCAAAATAAGTTTCTGCACAGCGAAGGAAGCAAAATTAACAAAACTAAAAGGCAACTTCCTGAATGGGAGACTATATTTGCAAATGACATATCCATTAAAGGGTTAGTACCCAAAATATATAAGAACTGATACAACTCAATACCCAAAAAAACAAATGACTCAATTTAAAAATGGCCAGAAGACCTGAACTAACATTTCTCCAAAAAAGACATCCAGATGTCCAAGAAACACATGAAAAGATGCTCAACATCACTTACCATCAGGAAAATGCAAACAAAAACCATGAGCTATCACCTCACACCTGCCAGTATGGCTAAAATTAATAACACAGAAAACAACATATATTGGCGAGGATATGGAGAAAAAGGAACGGTCTTGCACTGCTGGTGGGAATGCAAAATGGTGTGGCCACTGTGGAAAACAATGTGGCAGTCCCTCAGAAAATTAAAAGTAGAACTAGCCTACGATCCAGGAATCACACTACTTGGTATTTACCAAAAAAAAAAAAAAAAAAATACAAAAACCACTAATTCAAACAGATATATGCACACCTATGTTTATTACAGTATTACTTATAATAGCCAAACTATGGAGGCAGCCCAAGTATTCATCCACAGTGAATGGATAAAGAAGATGAGATATATATATATACACATACACACATACATATATAAATGAAATATTGCTCAGACATAAAAAAGAAAGAAATCCTGCCACGTGCAACAACACGGATAGAGCTAGAGAGTATAATACTACGCGAAATAAGCCAGTCAGAGATAGGCAAATACCATACGATTGCACTCATATCTGGATAAGAAACAAAACAAATGAGTAAAGGGGTGAAAAAAAGGAGAGACAGAGAGAGACCAAGAAACAGACTCTTAACTATATAGAACAAACTGGTTATTAGATGGTTACCAGATGGGAGGAGGGTGGGAGCATTTGGGAAATAGGGGATGGGGATTAAAGAGTACACTTATCACGATGAAAAAACATAACTAAATAAAATGAAAAAAATTGCATGTTGTTTATTCTTAATTTACTCTTTAGGAGTTTTTTTTTTTTAATCTAACAAGCAATTAAATACTTCATATTAATAGAAATAACAAAGCTTGGAGTGAAGAGAACAATAAGGAAATATCAAATTAATTACTGCATTAGTGAATATTAAGCATTTATTACTTACCATGGATTATAGAAATGCTGGGAATTCCAAAATGAAAGAAAAAACACAATAATCCTATCGTCAAGGGATTCATAACTTAGAAAAGGAGAAACATTCTAAATATACAATAGGCCGAGGGGAGGAGTCAATGTGGCGGAGAAGTAGCAGGATGAGATGACATCAAGTAGCAGGAGATCAGCTAGATAGCTTATCAAACCATTGCAAACACCTACAAATCTAATGGGAGATTGAAGAGAAGAAGAACAGCAATTCTAGAAACAGAAAATCAACCACTTTCTGAAAGGTAGGACTGGCAGGAAGTGAACCCAAAGCAACTGGAAGATAGACCGCGGGGGAGGGGCCGGCTCCCGGCAAGCGGCAGAGCCAACGGAGCACTAAATCGGGACCTTTAAAACTCTGCTCCACTGAGGGACATCGCTCCAGAGGCTAAGCCAGGGTGAAGCCCACACGGGGTCAGCGTGGCCCCAGGTCCCTCAGGGTCACAGAAGGATCGGGGGTGTCTGAGTGTCACAGAGCTCGCAGGTATCGGAGCAGGGAAGCCGGCTACAGAGACAGAGCTGAGGAGTGAGCTCTCAGCTCGGGGTTACCTTGAACCAGTCACAGGCTGGGTGAGCTCAGAGTGTGGCCAGAGGCCAGGGAGACGACAGTGATTGGGGCTTTTCTCTGAGGGTGCACTGAGGAGTGGGGCCCCAAGCTCTCGGCTCCTCCAGGCCGGAGATTGGGAGGCTGCCATTTTCATTCCCGTCCTCCGGACTCTACGGAAAGCGCTCAGGGAACAAAAGCTCCCGAAAGCGAAGCCGAGCGTATTACTTAGCCCGGCCCCTGGTAAGGGCGGTGCAGCTCTGCCTCGGGCAAAGACACTTAAGATTCACTACAACAGGCCCCTCTCTCAGAAGATCAACAAGGAATCCAGCCAAGACCAACTTAACATACCAAGGAGAGAAGGGGAATTCCGGAGGAGGAGAAAGCAAAGCACTGAACTCATGGCTTTCTCCCGATGATTCTTTAGTCTTGTAGTTAATTTAATTTTCTTAAAATTTTTTCTTCTTCTAAATTTTTTTAAACTTTTACCCTTTTCTTTTTTAACTAGTTTATTATTTTTTTATGAAAGGTATTGTTAAGATAATCTTTTTTGAACCTTCATTATTATAGTCATATTTTATCCTTCATTGTATTTCACTTTATTTTTGTATACACATAGGGTTTTTTCTTCTAAAAAATTTGGGATACAACTTCTTCTAATAGATCAAAATATACCCTAAATCTAGCTCTGGGCTTGTACTAGTCTCCATCTGAGCAAATTCTCTCCACTTTCTTTTTCTTTCATCTCCCAACCAACTTACATTATCAACTCCTTTTTTAGAAATTAAAAAAAAAAATTTTCACCTTTATAGGCATATTCCATCCCTTCATTGTGTTTACCCTCTTTTACGTTTTTCATTCTTTATATTTTTGGGAGGTAGTTTCTTCTCAGAGACCAAAATACTCCCAAAATTAAGAGGGTGACCCTGTTCTAGTCACCAGTCTAATATATATATATTTTTTTCATTTTTATATTTAAAAGAACAAGAGGCAATACCGAAGGCTAGGGACCTAATCAATACAGTCATTGGTAATATGTCAGATCTTAGAGTTAAGAATGATGATTCTCAAGGTGCTAGCTGGGCTCCAAAAAAGGCATGGTAGATATTAGAGAAACCCTCTCTGGTGAGATAAAAGCCCTTTCTGGAGAAATAAAAGAACTAAAATCTAACCAAGTTGAAATCAAAGAAGCTATTAATGAGGTGCAATAAAAAATGGAGGCTCTTACTGCTAGGATAAACAAGGCAGAAGAAAGAATTAGTGATATAGAAGACCAAAGGACAGAGAACATAGCAGCTGAGCAAAAGAGAGACAAACAAATACTGGACCAGGAGGGGAGAATTTGAGAGATAAGTGACAACATAAGATGAAACAACTTTAGAATAATTGGGATTCCAGAAGAAGAAGAAAGAGAGAGGGGAGCAGAAGGTATACTGGAGAGAATTATTGTAGAGAATTTCCCTAACATGGCAAAGGGAAGAAGCATCAAAATCCAGGAGGTGCAGAGAACCTCCCTCAATATCAATAAGAATAGATCCACACCCCATCACCTAATAGTAAAATTTACAAGTCTTAGCGACAAAGGGAAAATCCTGAAAGCAGCCCGGAAAAAGAAGTCTATAACATACAATGGTAAAAATATTAGATTGGCAGCAGACTTATCCACAGAGACCTGGCAGGCCAGAAAGAACTGGCATGATATACTCAGAGCACTAAATGAGAATAACATGCTGCCAAGAATACTATATCCAGCTAGGCTATCATTGAAAATAGAAGGAGAGATCAAAAGTTTCCAGGACAAAGAAAACTGAAAGAATTTGCAAATACCAAACCAGCTCTACAGGAAATATTGAAAGGGGTCCTCTAAGCAAAGGGAGAGCCTAAAAGTAGTAGATCAGAAAGGAAGAGAGACAATATACAGTAACAGTCACCTTACAGGCAATACAATGGCACTAAACTCATATCTCTCAATAGTTACCCTGAATGTTAATGGGCTAAATGCCCCATTCAAAAGACATACGGTATCATATGGATAAAAAAACAAAACCCATCAGTATGCTGCCTACAAGAAACTCATTTTAGACCCGAAGACACCTCCAGATTTAAAGTGAGGGGGTGGAAAACAATTTACCATGCTAATGGACATCAGAAGAAAGCTGGGGTGGCAATCCTTATATCAGATCAATTAGATTTTAAGCCAAAGTCTATAATAAGAGATGAGGAAGGACACTATATCATACTCAAAGGGTCTGTCCAACAAGAAGATCTAACAGTTTTAAATATCTATGCCCCTAACGTGGGAGCAGCCAACTATATAAACCAATTAATAACAAAATCCAAGAAACACATCAACAATAATACAATAATAGTAGGGGACTTTAACACTCCCCTCACTGAAATGGACAGATCATCCAAGCAAAAGATCAACAAGGAAATAAAGGCCTTAAATGACACACTGGACCAGATGGACATCACAGATATATTCAGAACATTTCATCCCAAAGCAACAGGATACACATTCTTCCCTAGTGCACATGGAACATTCTCCAGAATAGATCACATCCTGGGTCATAAATCAGGTCTCAACTGGTATCAAAAGATTGGGATCATTCCCTCCATATTTTCAAACCACAATGCTCTGAAGCTAGAACTCAATCACAAGAAGAAATTTGGAAAGACCTCATATACATAGAGACTAAACAGCATCGTTCTAAGGAATGAATGGGTCAACCAGGAAATCAAAGAAGAATTGAAAAAATTCAGGGAAACAAATGATAATGAAAACACAACGGTTCAAAATCTGTGGGACATAGCAAAGGCAGTCCTGAACGGAAAATATATACCAGTACAAGCCTTTCTCAAGAAACAAGAAAGGTCTCAAATACACAACCTAACCCTACACCTAAGGAGCTGGAGAAAGAACACCAAAGAAAGCCTAAACCCAGCAGGAGAAGAGAAATCATAAAGATCAGAGCAGAAATCAATGAAATAGAAACAAACAAACAAACAAAAACAACAGAACAAATCAACGAAACTAGGAGCTGGTTTTTTGAAAGAATTAATAAGATTGATAAACCCCTGGCCAGACTTATCAAAAAGAAAAGAGAAAGGACCCAAATAAACAAAATCATGAATGAAAGAAAATAAATCACAACCAACACCAAAGAAATACAAACAATTATAAGAACATACTATGAGCAACACTACGCCAACAAATTTGACAGTCTGGAAGAAATGGATGCATTCTTAGAGACATATAAACTACCACAACTGAACCAGGAAGAAATAGAAAACCTGTACAGACCCATAACCAGTATGGAGATTGAAACAGTCATCAAAAATCTCCAAACAAACAAAAGCCCAGTGCCAGACGGCTTCCCAGGGAAATTCTACCAAACATTTAAAGAAGAATTAGTACCTATTCTCCTGAAACTGTTCCAAAAAATAGAAATGGAAGGAAAACTTCCCAACTCATTTTATGAGGCCAGCATCACCTTGATCCCAAAACCAGACAATGATCCCATCAAAAAGGAGAATTACAGACCAGTATCCGTGATGAACACAGATGTGAAAATTCTCACCAAAATACTAGCCAATAGGATCCAACAGTACATTAAAAGGATTATTCACCACGACCAAGTGGGATTTATTCCAGGGCTGCAAGTTTG
>PISX010036123.1:0-12251 GCA_004024625.1 Mellivora capensis | reverse complement strand
TTTTTTTTCTTTTTTTTTTTTTTTTTTTTTTTTTTTTTTTTTTTTTTTTTTTTTTTTTTTTTTTTTTTTACTTTATATTGCTCTTTTTTTTCTGGTCTCCTAGAGTGGTAGCTTAGGGTATTGATCTGAGTTTTTCTCTTCTCTAATAACCCTTTAACTTCCCTTTAAGCACTGCCTCACTTGCATCTGATAAATTTGGATAATATGTAGATTTGTTTCAATTTAGTTCAAATTATTTCCTAATTCCCTTTGAGGCATACTTTTGGAACCACGAATTATTTAAGAATGAGTTGTTTGGGTCCCAAGTGTTGGAGACCTTAACCTTGAATCTTTATATTATTGATTTTAGTCCAATTCCATTATGGGCAGATAACATACTTTTTGTATTTTCATTTCCTTTAAATATGTTAAGATTTACTGAATGGTTTATGATACATTCTATTTAGCAATTGTTCCACATGCATTTGAAAAGAATGTGCATCATGCCTTTATTGGAAGGAATCTTATATAGATTTCAATTATATCCTATGGGTTGATGATGTTATTCAGTTTTATAACCTTGCTCATTTTCTGTGTACAGTTCTAATGCTTACTGAGAAAGTAGTGTTGAAGATTTCAACTAGATCAGTGAGTTTGTCTAGTTTCATTTTATTTTTGTCAGCTTTAGTTCGTGTATTTGAAGATTGTTTAGATGAATACACATTTTGGATTAAGTCTTCTTGCTGAATTGATTTCTTTTATTATGTAATGTCCCTCTTTATCCCTAATGTTTTTCTTGGCTGTGAAGTCTATTTTGTTTGATATTAATATAACCACTTTGGGTTTCTTTTGATTAGTTTTACCTGGTATTTATTTTTCTATCCTATTTTATTTTCTTAATTAAAATTTTTTTTTAAAGATTTTATTTGTTTCTTTGACAGAGAGAGACAGTGAGAGAGGGAGTACAAGCAGGAGGAGTGGGAGAGGGAGAAGCAGGCTTCCCTCTGAGCAGAGAGCTGGAACGCTTAACTCCTAAGCCACCCAGGTGCCACATATCCTATTACTTTTAAACTACTTATAACATTATATTTAAAGTGAAGTACTTGCCAATAGCATAGAACTGTTTCACCTTATTTCAAACCCTTATTGACATGTCCTTTATATTGTATGTTTAGATCATTTACATTTAATGTAATTATTGACACATTTGGAATTAGGGCTACCATTTTATAATCTTTTTTGATAATTCCTTATATTTTTAGTGTTTCTGTCTCCCCTTGCTTATTTTCTTTTGGGTTTATTTGAACTTTTTTTTTTTTTTTTACTATTTCATATTATCTGTTGTGTTTACTATATTGCTTTGAATGGGTTTTTTAATTGGTTGCTCTAGGTTTAAAAATACACACTGAAGTTTTTACAGTTTATTAGGGATCAGTATCTTACTACCTCATTATCTTACTACCTCAGATGTGATATAGAAATCTTATTTTTAATATAGGTTCTTTAACCATTATGCTTTGTTTTGCACTTGTCATACATATTATGTATACATGCATTGAAAGCTCTCTCAGATGTAGTTTTTTCCTTCAACTGTCAAACATGTATTAAAGAACTCAAGAGGGAAACAGTAATCTATTATATTTAATGAAATATTGCCCATTTCTATTGCTTTTCTTTCCTTCCTGATATTCAAAACTCCCTTCTGATATCATTTCCCTCTGCCTTGAAGTGCTTCCATTAGTAATTATTTTAAGGGATTCTGCTAGCTCAGGATTTTCCCTCATTTGTGAATGTCTTTATTACACCTTCTTTTCTATGAAATATTTTTGCTGAATGTGGAAATCTTGTTCATCAATTCTTTTCTTGCAGCACTTTACAAATGTTATTCACTTCCTTTTGACTTTTGTTGTTTCTGTTGGGAAGTCCATTTTCGTTTTGTTTTCCAAATCATTGTTTTCTTAGAAGTAATGTAACATTTTCCTATGACTGCTTTTTTTTTCTTTTTAAAGATTTATTTATTTATTTGACAGACAGAGATCACAAGCAGGCAGAGAGAGGCAGGCAGAGAGAGAGGGGGAAGCAGGTTCCCTGCTGAGCAGAGAGCCCGATGCGGGGCTCGATCCCAGGACCCTGAGATCATGACCTGAGCCGAAGGCAGAGGCCCAACCCACTGAGCCACCCAGGTGCCCCCCTATGACTGCTTTTAAGATTACTTTTTTATCTTTGCCTTTCAGCTATTTGATTATTAGGTGTATTGGGCATGTTTTTGTTTTGTTTTGTTTTGGTGTGTGTGTTTATCCTATTTGACCTTTTCTGAGCTTCATAAGTCTGTAGCTTTAAGTTTCATCAAATTCTCAAAATTTGAGATGTTTTTATCTATTATTTCTTTAAGTATGTCTTCTATACCACACTTTTTCAATTCTTTTTCTGAGACTCCAGTGACATAAATGTTAGACTTTTTGGTATTTCCCCACAGTTTCCTGTCTCTGTTCGTGTTTTAAACAAAATGTTTTCTCTCTGTTAAGAAGATTGATTTCAAGAATTTTGTCTTCATTTTTTGCAACATTTTAAGAATAACTGCATTGAAATCTTTGTCAAATAATTCCTGCATCTCTGTCAACTTGATGTTGACATATGCTAATTGACTTTTTACATACAAATTGAGATTTTACTGGTTCTTCATATTCCCAATAATTTTGGATTGTATCCTGGACATTTTGCATATTATGTTATGAGACACTGAGTCTCTTTAAATTCTCTGAGGAATGTTGACATTTTTGTTTTAGCAGGCAAAATATCCAATGACATTCAAACCACAAGTGCCACTTGCTTCTCCCTTGGCTATGGTTACAATATTGGTTCTGTTTTCAAAGCCTTTTCAGTACTATTCATATCTGCCCCATGTGTGTGCTAGTAGTGGCCAGCTTGAGACTTGGACAGTATCTGTATCTTTAGGAGCCACAGTAATCTGAATCTTCTTTAAAAAGAGCTTCCATTTTGGTTTGGGAGGAATTCATGTCAACTTTGTTATAAAACATTTGGAGGGGTGGGGTGTGGGAGGTTGGGTGAGCCTGGTGGTGGGTGTTATGGAGGGCACGTATTGCATGGAACACTGGGTGTGGTACATAAACAATGAATTCTGGAACACTGAAAAGAAATTTAAAAAATAAATAAAAATTAAAAAAAAACCCACAAAAATTTGACTCAAGCTACCTGGGTGGTTCAGTTGGTTAAGTGTCTGCCTTTGGCTTGGTCATGATCTCAGGGTCCTGGGATAGAGCCCTGCCTCTGGCTCCATGCTCAGTGGGAGGCCTACTTCTCCTGCTGCCTCTGCTGCTCCCCCTGCTTGTGCTTGCATGCTCTCTCTCTCTGTTAAATAAATAAATAAAATCTTTAAAAAAATTTAACTCAGCAAGCATCCCTTTATTTTAGGTTTGCAAGACTTGTCAGTCAGTAAATGAACAATATTTTTTGAGTGTTTCATCTTTAGGCACTGTGCTAGTCTCTGAGCACACTGCAATGAAGAAGGTAGAACTAGGGTCCTGCTCTCATAGCACTTAGAAGAAGAATTCTATTAAAGAAGTAATCATGCATGAGTATGATATGTTTGATACGTACAAGTACAGGATAAGTAGTATGAGAGTTGAAGGGATCTTAAAAGATATATCCCAAATCTCTGCTAAGTGGTCTTTTGGCCTGTGACTGAACTTGTGTGATGGGAAATCCACAGTCTGCTGAGTCAGCCAGTCCATTTGCTCCTGAAAAAAGTCGACAGTTTGTAGCTGGCAAACTTGAAGTGCCCCATTCTCGTTGTATTTGAGTATAGCGCTAAGATAGGTGACAAAGTGCCTGAGCAGAATCTATGTGTCACCATATGCCATAGTCCTTCAATTCTTTGACTCTTGTGAAAATGAATTTTCATTCCTATAGAAAATTCTATTGCTATGTCAACATTTTAGGGATGGGGCTTCATTCTATGTGTCTGATCTCTATACCATATGTTGAGAATCAAAGTTCTTATGTCATTTATCATTTGTGGCAATTTATCCATTTCCTTACTGTTTATATGAAAAGGTCTTGATTCTCTTACTTTTCCAGTGCTACAATAGTAGGACTATAATGTCAGATTCACATTTGTTATTTCCCTCTTGATTATCTCAGAGTTTAATAAAGTATGCGGTGTTTACATGTAGTGACCTTGCAAAGGAATTTGTCCTAGAGCCTCAAACAACAGTCATTTATTGTACTGAGTGAGTCATTAATTTTATCTGACAGATTGAAGATGGTGTGGGAATTAAGCTGCAACCTACAGACCACCTTTCTCAGCTGACTTAACCAGTGACATCATTCTACTTTCTGCTGCCCATTAACATTTGTTTTGAATCTCTGACCAACACGTACCAGTTCCAGAAGATACTTTTCCAGATGATCTGAATCAAGACTGATAACATTTAGGTCTGAGGTTTCTATCTGTCCTGCATGATAAATAGAGGTTGAAGCTGATTAATATTTTACAGTGTGTGTTCATAGTTACTTGGGGAAATAACCACAAGTCATAATTCATTGAAGAGGATCTGCTTTAGATTGCCTTTGTGCTTTAGATTGCCTCTTGTTGTTGTTGTTGTTTTAAATGCATCTTTGCTTTCAGGAAGAGCTCCAATGAATAAGACACTCCTTTTATTCACATACCTTTCCAATTTATTGCTGTTAAACTGGCTGAAGTGTGTCCTGATTTTAAGCCATTCCGCCAGGTATTATGTTATTTGTTTAATAGCTTCTACTAAAATGACGATGTTAATATGAATGAAGGACACTTTAGCAGCACTCATGGCTCCTGAGAGTAGCATGCTAATTAGGTTTCCTGACTGACTGACTTCTCCAGTCAAACATAAATAAATCTGGGAAAGGAAAGACATATCTGGTTTCTTTCTGCCCAGAAGATAAACCATTATAGAAAAATTTTAAAGGTTTATGCAAGCATGCATAAACTTCCCATAAATAGAGGAAATGAATTAGTAATAAGAAAGAGGAGGGCATGAAGCTAAATAATATTATTATCATAGTATTATTTGCCACTGATATCTGGTACAAAAGTGATTGTTATTTAAACTTATGGGTTGTCAGTATTTAGTGAGGACTCACTATGTTTAAGGCAGTGTGAATAAGAAAGACAAACTTCTTGCATGAAAGGTTCATATAATGAAGTTGAAAATACAAATATTTTATCAATTTAGGAAGAGTCCATGGGAATATGTGAAGGGAGTAACAAAACCAACATGGGAGAGTCAAGAGAGGCCTCCCCAAGGCTAACAGTGGCCAGACTGGGACCTGAAGGGGGAATGGGAGTTTAGTATCTCATCTATACATGTCTAGTATCTTTGTTAATTGGGGAGGCCATTCTCCCCCCACCCCCCAGTCAGAAAATTCTAGTGCAGATTTCCAAATCACACTTTCTTACACTGTGCCATCTGACTATGGGGCCTGAAACCTCATAGTTTTATGTTGGATTAATTATGGCATTCAGTTTTCAGCTCAACTGTTGACCTATAGATGAGCATGACCTAAGCTGAGAAAATTACTGTACTTGTACTTCCCTTGAATTTTTCTTAGTTCAGCTGAAGAGTATAAGTTCTTTTTCTTTTTTTATCTCAAGGCATGGGCAGTGGTACCCATACCACTCATTTCCCCAAGTCATGAAGAAAATCTGAAAGCCCATCAACGGCATTCACTAACTGAAGAGTGGGTAGTCCTCCATCTCTGGAGCCCTGGAGGCTGCAGTGATTTCCTTTGGCATGTGATCTTTCCATAGAAATCTTTGGATTGTGTCTATGTCCTGCTTCTCAAGCTGAGTATATTTAGGTACATAAAGCCAGAAATAACCATGATTATCTTTGAGAGCATTGATTCTATTCAAACATTTATGAAAAGAATTAATAATTTAACTTATATGTAGCCAAAACCATGTTTCCATTAAAAGAAATATTGATAGGGGTGCCTGGATGGCTTAGTGGGTTAAGCCTCTGCCTTTGGCTCAGGTCATGATTTCAGGGTCCTGGGATCAAGCCCTGCATTGGGTTCTCTGCTCAGCAGGGAGCCTGCTTCCCCTTTTCTCTCTGCCTGCCTCTCTGCCTACTTGTGATCTCTCTCTGTCAAGTAAATAAATTAATAAAATCTTAAAAAAAAAACCACATTGATATATTAAGGAGTAGAATACAAAACTTGCAAACATTTTAAAAGGTTGTATGGGCACTTTAAATATTTCAGATTTTTGGTGGCACCTTTGGGCTATGCCCCTAGGCTCTCCCAGGGCTGTATTATATTTTCTAGGCCATGAGATCAATGGTAAAGTTTAGGAGGACTATCCTAGGTGCTTTTTGATTAAAGAAATAATAGTCTAGATATTTGTATTTTCACTCCACATCCTTGTTTTAGGTAAAGACCTCTTGATTTCTTCTCTGACAATGTGGATATTTTCTTTGATCTTCTCTAGAGGTATGACCAAAGGCTCATGTGGGAGAAACTTAGAGTCCAAATGGTTCCTGTGGGCACAGACATAACTTAAGTAATTTTCCATTTCTAATTGGTAGCCTGGAAATTCAAGTTAGAAAAAGCCTAGCAGATGTTATAGTTTTTCCCAAGGATCTCTTATAAAAGTGCTTACTAGAGCTTTAATGTTATTCAATTTAAAGTCTTCTTGTCTCTTATCCTTCCTTTGAATACTCTTCCAACAACCTATTAAAGAACGACATTTTAACATATTTATGTGATTCCTAAAATTTCTCAAAGCTATCCATTAAGTAGACCTTTAGATTCAAATTGTCCTTTTTCTTCAATACTGGATCATAACCATATGATTAGAAGCTGTTCATTTCTCATTCCTATAAATTAGAGGAAAAAATTAAATAGTGTTACATTAAATGCAGGCAAAGGTTGATATTTGGAAAGTGAAGTTAGAACATCTCATGCTATTAGGAAGATAAAGTTATGTACACAGCATTTAGCAGAATACAACCAAAAACTCTTAAAATGTACTTGATTATAGTGTTCAGTATATATGATTTGTGAAGACAAAAATTGAAATAAAAATTTCAGAAAATTGGGTCTGGGGATGTAACTAAACTACTCATTCACTGACCAAAATTGAAAAGGTAAATATAGGTTTAAACAAAACCAGACAGCAGTGGAGATTTAGCTACCTTAATATCATAGGTGGATTTTAAAAAGTGCAAAGTGCGTATTAAAACATCGTATCTTTCTACCTTAACTATCATTTCCCTGGAGTCTTGTCTTCATTTGCCATTGGTATCCAAAAGCAAGTGACACTTAGCAACATAGACTTGTTTGTTCATAGGCTTCAAGTATATAGTCAATTATCTTCGAAGAAAAAAATATCAGGGGCACCTGGGTGGCTCAGCTGCTGCCTTCAGCTTAGGTCTCGATCTCAGGGTCCTGGGATCGAGCCCTGCATCGGGCTCCCTCCTTGGTGGAGAGTGTGCTTCTCCCTCTCCCTATGCTTGCAGCTCCCCTACTTGTGCTCTCTCTCTATCTCTCTATAAAATAAATAGATAAAATCTTTTTTAAAAATTTCAGTATTTATGGATAGATTAACACACAAGTGAAAGGTTCTTCAAAGTGAATCATCTTCTCTTAATAATATAAACAATCTTTCTTAAATTATTTTTTCTTTGGTTTAATTCTTTTTTTTTTTTTTTGAAGATTTTATATATTTACAGACAGAGATCTCTAGTAGGCAGAGAGGCAGGCAGAGAGAGAGGGGGAGACAGGCTCCCTGTTGAGCAGAGAGCCTGATGCGGGGCTTGATCCCAGGACCCTAGGATCATGACCCCAGCCAAAGGCAGAAGCTTTAACCTGCTGAGCCATCCAGGTGCCCCTAATTTTTAATCCTTGAATTTTCATGCCAGATTTTCAAAAATGGTACATATTTCTTTATATATTAATCCCTTATCATTAATAGTTTTCACTATTTAATCTCTATTGGCATAAACATGGCCTGCATTCTCTGAGCTCCTTTAACCAGAAAAAAATCACCTATGCTTTTCTTTAAATTGTTGGGAAACTTTAAGGTAATTTTTATGTGATGCTGACCAAGAAGTTGTTTTGATCCAGGAGTTTGAATAACTACTTAGTTTATGTCATGGATCAATGAGCATGTCATCTCTTTCTTACCTAATATAATCGACATACAACATTATATTAGTTTCAGGTATATAATACATAGTGATTTGATATTTGTATATATTGCAAAAAATCACCACAATAAGCCTAGCTAACAAAAATCCCCTCTGTTGATTATTTTTTCAGATTTTAAAAAATTTATTAATATATAACGTATTATTGGCTTCAAGGGTACAGGTCTGTGAATCATCAGTCTTATACAATTCACAGCACTCACCATAGCACATACCCTCCCCAATGTCCATAACCCAGGCACCCTATCCCTCCCCCCCCACCCCCTACCAGCCCTCAGTTTGTTCCCTGAGATTAAGAGTCTCTTATGGTTTGTCTTCCTCCCTGGTCCCATCTTGTTTCAGTTTTTTCCTCTCTCTTTACCCCACAACACACCACCCTCCCTCTCAAATTCCTCTTATCAGAGAGATCATATGATAATTGTCTTTCTCTGATTGACTTATTTCACTTAGCATAATACCCTCTGGTTCCATCCAGGTTGTTGTAAATGGCAAGATTTCAGGGTTTTTGATGGCTGCATAGTATTCCATTGTGTATATATACCACATCTTCTTTATCCATTCATCTGTTGATGGTCATCTAGGTTCTTTCCATAGTTTGGCTATTGTGGATATTGCTTCTGTAAACATAGGGGTCCATGTGCCCCTTCAGATCACTACATTTGTATCTTTGGGGTAAATACTCAGTAGTACAATTGATGGGTCATAGGGTAGCTCTATTTTCAACTTTTGGAGGAACCTCCATACTGTTTTCCAGAATGGTTGCACCAGCTTACATTCCCACTAACAGTGTAGGAGGGTTCCTCTTTCTCCGCATCCTCGCCAGCATCTGTCATTCCCTGACTTGTTAATTTTAGCCATTCTGACTGGTGTGAGGTGGTATCCACTGTGGTTTTGATTTGTATTTTCCTAATGCAGAGTGATGTTGAAAACTTTTTCATGTGTCTGTTGGCCATTTGGATGTCTTTTTTGCAGAAATTTCTGTTCATGTCTTCTGCCCATTTCTTGATTGGATTATTTGTTCTTTGGGTGTTGAGTTTGATAAGTTCTTTATAGATTTTGGATACTAGCCCTTTATCTAATATGTTATTTGCAAGTATCTTCTCCCATCCTGTCAGTTGTCTTTTGGTGTTGTTGACTGTTTCCTTTGTTGTGCAAAAGCTTTTGATCTTGATGAAGTCCCAATAGTTCATTTTTGCCCTTGCTTCCCTTGCCTTTGGCAACGTTTCTAGGAAGACGTTGCTGTGGCTGAGGTCCAAGAGGTTGCTGCCTGCGTTCTCCTCAAGGATTTTGATGGATTCCTGTCTCACATTGAGGTCTTTCATCCATTTTTAGTCTATTTTTGTGTTTGTTAAGGAAATGGTCCAGTTTCATTCTTCTGTATGTGGCTGTCCAATTTGCCCAACACCATTCTAACAACAATTTTTTAATTTTTTAAGTATTCACACTGCCTCCAGGAAAACATTGCAACTTCTTAGCAGAACATAGTCTTCCTATCAGATCCCCAGTCTTTGTGAAGCTTTTAGATTCATTTTCCACTCCTTCTGTTTCATACTCTGTGATTGACTCACCTTGAGTGTGCTGTTCCCCAACCTTTCAATCCTGTTTCAGGTTTCCACAGTGAGGCCTCTGCCAACAGTGCCCACTCGGCTCATGCATTTTTTGAGCCCCTATGTATAAGCCTCAGTCCCTGTGGAAATGTTTACCTGAAATCTGTGGGCAGAATTATATTCTTCCTTTTCTGTGCCCTCAAGTGTCTTCGATCTACTATTACTACTATATTCATTGCAAATTATAATTATATATGTATATATTTACATACCTTTAATTAGACTGTTGGACTGTGAAGTCAGGGACTATGTCTTATTTATGACCTCAGTGCCTCCATCTTTGGCATATAATATAGAATTAGCTCTTCCCAACATTTTATTATGATAATATGCAAATATACATAAAAGATGAAAAGTTGACATAATTAGTCCATGTACCCACAATCTATATTCTACATTCAATAATTTTTATATTTGCTCTAGTTGCTTAATCTATATTATCCCCTATAACTTTCTTTATGTATATGTATATATGTATACATATACATATATTTTATTGGAATCATTAACAAATAATTTGCAGATATCATGACACTTTATCTATAAATACTTTAGTTGGTATTTCCTAAAAAAAAACTTTTCCCTACAAATCTAGTATCATTATTATACCTAACAAAAAAACATAATTTCCTAATATTATCTAACATCCAGTCCATAATTAAAATTTCCCTAGTTTCAAAAACTTTGGAGTTTTTTTTTTAACCAGCTTATTACTGTTTTTGATCAAATAAATGAATCCCAAAACCCAGTATTGGCACAGCTTGAATGTTTTTTTATGGAGAGAAATATGGAATGCATATTTGATATTTGAAATTCTGTTTTTTGAAATGTCAGATTAAAGCAGATAGTTATGGCAATTGGCATGAAGCATGTAGGATTTGGATTGTAATTGAAAGAGCTTAATTAAAGCAGAGCAATATTGCTGCATTGGCACTTATTGCAGCAACAGAAAAGCCTTTGAAGGCAGCCCTAATAGACAAGAATGGCAGGAATCAATCCAGGCAGTTATAAAGGCATCTGCTGCTATTGTGAAGGTCATCGAGTGTAGACATTATCTAGCTAAGCCATTCTTATTTAATGCTGTGCCATAAATTTTCTTGGTTGTATATAAATTGTGGCAGCACATGCGAAGTCTTAGGTCATTTTGTACCATTAGCTTACCTAAAATTGCTTACTGCAGTCCTACATTCTAGATCATTGCCATTTACTGACGACTGAAGAAAATTTTTTAAGAGATCTAGGCACAAAGTGCTGTGTAGCTTCAGTCTTGTTCCCAGAATTTTCCATTCCAGCCCCTCCATAGCCTTTGCTATCATCAGCAGATGCTCTTTGTGATTCTTCCTTTGTTATTTTTCCTACTGCTCTGATTCAAGGTGGAAATTGCCATCACATGGTAACCCTGCTAGAGGAAAGTACTTCATTAGCAATATTTTCCATAGACACTTAGAATAAAGGAAAATCAGAACAATGTAGTAGCAAAATCAGTAGTGAGCTGCATGATATAAAGAATAAAATAGCTCAGAATGTGAAAGTCTTAACCTTGCAGAGATGACTTTGGAAAAATCACTTCTCTATCCTTCGGTTTCCTCATCTGTTAAATGGAAACAAAACTGACTACAAGGGAGGCCTGTCTATGAGTGTTCTTCAAACTAAAACAGCTCCAATATGTATGTGCATATATATACTCACACACATCATATTATCAACTTACTTAGAGAGACTTATAGTTTTTTACATCTGATCTACTATAGTCCTGAGGCATGAAAAGACTTGTTCCTTTTAAAAATGTTTATATGGAGGCGCTGGGTCACTCAATCAGTTAAGCATCTGCCTTCGGCTCTCCAGGTGATCCCAGGTGATTCCAGGATCCTGCCATTGAGTCCCACATCAGTCTCCCTGCACTACAGGGAGTCTGCTTCTCCCTCTGACCCTCCTCCCACTCATTTTCTCAATCTCTCTCTTTCTCTCAAATAAATAAAATCTTAAAAAAAAAATGTTTACGCGAACCATGCTAAACAGCATTAGCCGTTTTATTTTGGAAACCCTTTGGAGGAGTTAAGCAGGTGATGACATTTCTCCATGTATTTTCTTTTTTTTCAAATTTTTTTTTAAATTTCTTTTCAGTGTAACAGCATTCATAGTTTTACACCCAGTGCTCCATGCAATGCGTGCCCTCCATAATACCCACCACCAGGCTCCCCCAACCTCCCACCCCCTGCCCCTTCAAAACCCTAAGGTTATTTTTCAGAGTCCATCGTCTCTCATGGTTCATCTCCCCCCCAATTTCCCTCAACTCCCTTCTCCTCTCCATCTCCCCATGTCCTCCGTGTTGTTATGCTCCGCAAATAAGTGAAACCATATGATAATTGACTCTCTCTGCTTGACTTATTTCACTCAGCATAATCTCTTCCAGTCCCGTCCATGTTGCTACAAAAGTCGGGTATTCATCCTTTCT
>PISX010036122.1:0-12271 GCA_004024625.1 Mellivora capensis | reverse complement strand
TAAGTATGATCTGAAGAACTGTACAAGTCAGTAAAGATAGCAGACCTGATATAACACACTATATGGATATTTTTCCTCAGACAAATGCTATATCTTGAGATTTAGACCAAAATGATGTTGGTATCATTATAGGCTTTGCAAACCTTCCATTCTGCCTCTACTTTCCACTTTCCCTTCCTGCGTCCTGTAGTATAGTGCTCCCCAGAATCTCCTTGTACGCTGCTGGCTTTTATTCCAAACTAGAGATAACCAGGTGGTACTCCTGAGTCATCCACCTTCATGTCCAACTACTTATATATTCATTCAGTTAACAGATATTATTGACAACCTGTTCTATCCCAGCTGCTATTAACTGCCTCCATGAGATAGTCCTCAAAAACTCTAATGACATACCTGAAATTAATAACCTTCAGACTCCCCAAATCAACCCCTTACTCTCAAGTTCATCATTTCAGTGAAGGTCAACATAACACACTTGCTCTTTCACTCAACACCTGCCCCTACTGTCTAGTCACAGGTGCTATGTCTCTTCCTTTTAGACCTCATTCAGATTCGCACACTGTTTCCCTTCTAACAGTTGGGTTCCCCTTACCAATCCTTTTCAATCCAAGCCATTTATTATGATGACTGATCTGATCATGTCACTTCTGTGTATGGAAATCTCAATGGTGATGTTTCCTCATTGCCTTTAGGAGGAAAATACTAGCATCTCAGTACAGCAAGAATCCTTAGGAATGTGCTCTTTAACCTTTAGCTACATTCTAACACTGTCACCCCACTACCTTGGGACTCTAGTCACAGATGATTTCTTGTTCTACAGATCTATAACATGCTCATGACCATGCATTTGCTCTTCTTTCTGTCTCCCTGTACCATTACCCTTTAGCGTCAAGATTCATTTCCAATATTACTTCTCTGCACAGGATTTTCAGCATCAGGCCCATCTGTGCTCCTGCCATTCTACTCTGTCCGCCTGTTGATTGAGACACTCAGACCACACAGCCTACTCTAATCTTCTGTTCACTTCCCACTCAAACCAACTTTCTGGAGGACAGACTTTTTATTCCCTAGGATCTACCCATAGTACATGAAATGTAATTAAATGACCAACAAACATTTGCTGAACTAGTACTAATAATTATAATATTTAAAAATTGTTAAGTGCTTTGTATGTACAAAGTGTTTTAGCAAGTCTGGGAGAAATACACATGCACCCATTATGGAAACTGGGTTAAAGTTTGAGGGAGAGAATGAATAAGTAAATGTAAAAAAGTCACTCTGGGATTCCTGGAACATGATGACTTTCAAGTACTTTTTTTTTTTTTTACAACCAACACTAAAAATACATCTTATGTCACAAATCCTCCATTATCCCAACATCTATAATAATGGAAATGAAAATTTTACAAGAATAATGCCCTTACTATATTATGATTCTTTTTGATATTTTTTCTATAACTTCTATTTTTTAATTCTTGGCTAAAAACTACCAAATTTATTTTTAATTTATTTATTTTATGACTTGTTTGAGAACATACTGCTTTAGTATTTTTACTACATTTGACTTATGAAGGTTTTCATTCATAAACTTCTGTAGATAATTAAGACTAGAGATAAAAAGTAAATAAACAATATCTCTAATTGTAGCCCTAATTGTTAGAGCTACTCAAAATTCATTTTTTTAATTAAATATGGGATCCTCACTTTTCATGCCACCACTACTATTTAATGACAACAAATAGCTTGTCATGAGAAGTTTTTGGACATATTTCATACACACTGCAATCATTGGAAGCAAGCAGAGTTATTTTGGAGGGGAGGGGACGAGGGGTTGGATGAACCTGGTGGTGGGTACTAAGGAGGGCACATATTGCATGGGGCACTGGGTGTGGCGCATAAACAATGAATCTTGGAACACTGAAAAAATAAAAAATAAAAAGCTGAGTTATCCGAAGCAGGACTTGCAATCAGTGGATTGAATGGTTCCCATTTTCAGTCTTCTCTGTTGAGTCTAAACATTGAATCCATTTTTCCTATTGTGAAAGAGTGAAAGCTCTCCAATGGTGCTCCATTCCTATTAAGTGTGCTTTTCTTATTTGCTTTTCTAATAAAATGCCTTAGTATAAAATACAATTATGGAGTAGTTTTCTTGAAATTAAGCTAGCCATGAGGAATCAGTTCAAATATTCGGAATATTCTTTTTTTCTGATTTCTAGACAACTCTACTACTGTGTATAAATCACATATAGTTGTCCTATCACCACCATATTTGGCAAGGAAATTTGCAGTGTTTCTTCTTTAATCTTAAGAAGCACATATCTGCCAACTTTTATGTTGCTCATGAAAAGTAATAAATATTACACTTCATATGTCAGCATTTCAGTGCCTGGTAAAGGAAAGGGTGTTTATTGTTTTTCTAAATGAAGGAGTAAAAAAATTGAGAAAGATAAAGAGATTATGCCAGTGTTTTGCTATAGAAACATTTTTCTCTTTAAAAAAAAATCTGCTATAAAAAGTATACCAGAAATAATCATTTCTGGTATTTATATTTATTTATCATGATATATATGCTTTCAAGACTAGGATGGTAAATATTTTAAGTTAAAACTTTGAAAAGCATACTTATGTAAATAAGCATTTTGTTTTTAAATAATTTATATTTCAAGAAAAGATTTAAGGTGTTGATAAATTTGTCAAAATCACATTTCTATATCCATACTTCTGCTAAGTATAGTAGCATAGCTGCCATGAATCCTAAATTTGAATACACAGCTTTTGTACATGGGATAAAATGCTATTTCTCAAATATAATATGGGGTTCTCTTGATATGTCTCAAGGCCATGAGTTTCCTTACTACATTTGGTGGTGATGCTCACACAGAAGGCCGGAAGGTGACATTATAGAGGAGGGATTCTGTGTGATATCCATATTCATTTAGGTATTTTTCTGAATGTATTTTATGAATACATTCATACATGACACCGGAAAGTGTCAAAATTTTACTGAAAATATTCCATGTTGTTTGATGGACTAACATAAAATAAGAAAACAGGTGAGGATTTTTTATTTTTTATTTTTTATTTTTTTTGCATAGAAGGACAGTACTACACAAGGTGTGGGAGAACCAGCAGGGCGAGCAGGGCATCCACGCGGGGGTGGGGGGGTCTGTAGAAGCTGCTGTCCAATGGTGGCGTCAGTCCCCTGAGCAGGGTGTGGAGTATATCTGAAGTGAGGGTGACATAAAGTATTGCAGCTATGGTGGTATATGTGAGGGAGTGCTCAGGGGATAGTTTGGACAGTAGGCTGGCAAATGGTGCCAGAGCCTGAGCGGGTAGGAGGCTGTCAGTTAAGTGAGACAAGGAGCGGCTGTAGGGGCTGACGATTGGCTCAGATAGGGGATCTGATCGGATACGAAAATGTATTAAGGATGAAGAGAGCCAGGTTTCTCCTGGTGGAGAAGGGAGGTACAAGTATGGAAAGGGAGAAAACTAGGATAAACCCTGAACTGTTATATCAACTTGGAGATACCGGTCTGAACTCATGTTTTACCACTTATTTAGATGACATAGAAATAGATACAGAGATAAATAAGTGTGCATTAGGATTCTCCACAGAAATAGAACCAGTAATATGCATGTGTGTATGAATATGATTTATTATAAGGACTTGGCTCACCTGATTATGAAAGCTAAAAGTCTCAAGATCTTCAGTTAGCAAGGTAGAGATCCAAGAAGAAAATTGATGTCCCAGTTCAAAGGCAGGCAGATGGAGTTTTCCCTTACTTGCGGGAAAGTCAGTCTTCTTGTTCTATTCAGGCCTTTAGTGGATTGGGTGAGGCACGCCACACTGAGGAGGGCAAACTGCTTTACTAAATTTACTGTTTCAAATGTTGATCTCATCCAGAAACACCCAACACCCTCACAGACACATGCAGAATAATATTTGACCAAATGTCTGAGTACCCTGTGACCCTGTCAAATTGGCACATAAAATTAACCATCACAATGTATGTGTTTGTGCATCTATGTTTAAAATAGCTAGCTTCCAGATCTTAATTACTAAATACTATTCTCCCTTAGAGAAATGGCTGAATCCAAGGCTGGGCAGGAAAGTGTAACGTTATCCTAGAACATCTTGTTGTACCATAAAAGAGTACTCAAAGAATGGTGAGGACATGTCAAAGGACACATGAACCAGCTTAAAAAGGCTTCTGCTGGCCAAAATCAGGACAATTAGAGCATCAAAATAATAATAGCAACAGATTGTAACAAGTAAAATAAGAATCCATGAGCCCATAATGTTTGATGAAACCATCTCTCATATTTACATAATCTCAAAGTACAAACACATTAAACATGTATTACAAAGGAAAAAAAAATAATTTTCATTGGAGAACCCTGGCAGATGCTACTTTAAACAAATGGTTAAAGTTAACCTTAATAGTACATCTGGGTGTCTTTTTTGTAAAAATGTCTATTCATATCTTCTGCCCATTTCTTAACTGGATTATTTTTTTTTTGGTGTGTTGTTTTATAAGTTCTTTACATGTTTTGGATACTAACCCCTTATCAGATACATCATTTGCAAATATCTTCTGCCTTTTAGTTGTGTTGATTGTTTCCTTCACTGTGCAGAAGCTTTTTATTTTGATGACGTAAGTCCCAGTGGTTTATTTTTGCTTTTGTTTCTCTTTCCCCAGGAGATAAATCAATAGAAATGAGAAATGAGAAGAAATGAGAAATGAGAAACATTTCTCTCTAGAAATGAGAAGTAAGATGTTGTTACGGCTTATGTCGAAGAGGTTAATGCCTGTGTTCTCCTCTAGGATTTTAATGGTTTCCCGTCTCACATTTAGGTCTTTAATACATTTTGAATTTCTTTATTATGTATGGTACATGAAAGTGGGCCACTTTCATTCTTTTGCATGTCTGTCCAGTTTTCCCAACACCATACAAATGGTGAAATGTTGAAGACACTGTCTTTTTCCCATTGCATATTCTTGCCTCTTTTGTTAAAGATTAATTGACCATATAATTGTGGGTTTGTTTCTGGGCATTTTATTCTGTTTGATCTATGTGTCTATTTTTGTGCCAGTACCATACTGTTTTGATTACCAAAGCTTTGTAGTATAACCTGAAGTCCAAAATTGTAATGCCTCTAGCTTTGCCTTTTTTTTTTTTTTTTTTTTTTTTTTTTTTTTTTTTTTTTTTTTTTTTTTTTTTTTTTTTTTTTTTTTTTTTTTTTTTTTTTTTTTTTTTTTTTTTTTTTTTTTTTTTTTTTTTTTTTTTTTTTTTTTTTTTTTTTTTTTTTTTTTTTTTTTTTTTTTTTTTTTTTTTTTTTTTTTTTTTTTTTCCTTTTTCTGATGTTGCTTTGGCTACTTGGGGTCTTTTGTGGTTCTATACAAATTTCAGAATTTTCTTCTTGCTCTGTGAAAAATGCTGTTGGTATTTTGATAGGAAATGAATTAAATGTGTAGATTGCTTTGGTTAATATGGATATTTAACCATATTTGTTCTTCCAATCCATGAGCATGAAATGTTTTCCCATTTCTTTGTGTCATCTTCGATTTCTTCTATTAGTGTTTTATAGTTTTCAGAGTACAGATTTTTTACCTCTTTGGTTAGGTTTATTCTTAGATAGGTTAATTCCTTCATTTCTCTTTCTGAGGCTTTGTTGTTGGTGTATAGAAATGCAACAGATTTCTATATGTTGATTTTGTATCCTGCAACTTTATTGAATTCATATATCAGTTCTAGCAATTTTTTGGTGGAGTGTTTAGGTTTTCTTTTTCTTTTTAAGATTTTATTTATTTGAGACAGATGGGGTCGGGGGGGGAGGAACAGAGTTGGGGATGGGGGGTAGAAGAAGAGGGATAAACAGACTCCTGGCCAAGCAGGGAGGCTGATATGAGGCTCTATGCCAGGACCTTCAGATCATGACCTGAGCTGAAGGCAAACACTTAACTAACTGTGACACCCAAGCACCCCAGGAGTGATATATTTATATTAATTTCCTGATGTTGATGGTTTGTAGTGATGTAAGATAATGTCTTCATTTATAAGAACTAGTCATTGAAGTGTTTGGGGAGAAGAGCATCATATCATTAACTTACTCTCAAATTCAAGGGGAGAAAAGTTCTTGGTTCTTGCAGCTTTTCTCCATTTTTGAAATTGTTTCAAAATAAAAAATAAATTAAAAATATTATGGAGCATTTTATTTCATTAGCAGTCTGAGATATCACTTGTTTCCATAAGAATGTAATTCTTCTGCTATATTCCCTTAACTATTATGTCTCTTTACTTTGGTGTGAAAAGGCAGTAATGACTACATCCCTCATCTTATAAATTACTAATTATGACTTTTTACATCTTAAACAATTACTCAGGTTTGGATTTTCATTATGCAAAAACCATGTCGAGTAGTGGTACATCTGGTTACAGGGAGTACATTCTCACATTTTTTCCTTGGATATATCTCTCTCTCCCGTGTGCACTCTCTCTCTCATTTAGGAACTTTCCTAACATGGTAACGCTCCCTGCCATTTTAGTGAAACTGCTGTAACAATTATCTCCTGTCTCTTCGTTTTTAAACCCTGAGGACAGTTATCAGTCCTTTCTTGATATCTCTAAAACACTTTATATTCTTGGCCTCTGTCACCTTGGAACTTTGTGGCTTTCTTACACTTCTGCCTCTCCAGGAATCCCTTAGTGACATTCATAGATTTGTTTCCCTCTCATAGTCCTTAAGATATTGACGCTTCTCCAAGTTCTGTTCTGTCTCATCTTATCCCTAAATGCACACTCCTCTGAGTCATCTCTTCAAAGTCTTAATGGCCACCTATTGGCTAATGGCCTCAAAGTTCTCTTGTAGCCAGATATCACTCCTGAGCATGGACCTGAATACCCCACTGCCTACAAACACATCCTCCTTTCCACTTGAGTATCTCAAAGTCAGGAAGTACAAAACTGAATTCATCACGATCTCCCATTCTCCTGTTCTCCCTTCAGTCTCTTCCAGTAGGCTTGGTATTCTGTTTTATCCCTCCTAGTGAAACATTCCCATCTACCTAATGCCCAATAAAATATTTATAAATTTCCTTTTTATTTATCAAATCCATACATTTCTTTTTCCCCCTCCACTGTCATACTTCAAATCAACCATTATCTCTTCTCTGGATTATAGCCTCATAGTTGGTGTCCCAGACAGAACCTTTGCCCATTTCCAATTTGTCTTCCTGGTAATACCAGGGCATACATGCTGAAACACAAATCTGGGTATGAGTATCCTCTGATCAAAATTTTATACTGTTGTCTCATTGCCTTTGGGCACAAAGCAAACTCTTCAGCAAGATGTGAATGATCTTTCCCAATTTGGTCACCACTCACCTCTCCAGCTTCATATTTTCTCAGTCTTATCAATACTGTGCTCCTTTCATTTTTATGACAAAGTCATACTTTATCCAGCTTTCAGACTAGTACACTTTATGCCTCATTTCCTTTCTCTTTCTTCACCTTGTTAACTATTGGTCATAAATAAGAGATACCATGTCTTCCGGGGAGTCTTCCTTGGTAGCCCCTCAGCCACTGGTTGTTCCTTCAGAACCCTGTGATTGTCTTTTATTTGTATCAGAGCACTATTCATACTGTATTATTTTTTTCTGTCTCCATTGTCATAACCATAGTCAGAACCCTTTAAAAGCTTTGCATAACTCTAAGAATAAGATCTAATTCTTTATTCCAGTTCACATAACTTTCTGTTATCTGACTCCTTTCTAAGTCTTCCACCTCATCTAGTACCATTTTTTATCTTCCCCCATGTTCTCAGGTGTTGCTGCCCTTCTCTTTGGTCCTTAGACTTGCCCTGCTCATTTGGAGGCTTGTCTGCAGCTTCTGGTCTTTTCATAGCTGGCTGCTTCCTGTCATTCATACTTACCTTAAATATCACCTCAGCAGAAAGGCTTCCCTGACCACCCAGTCTACTGCAGCCCCTCTGTCAGTCTCTGTCACTATGCGCCATTTCAGTTCTCTGCATAGTGCACATCCTGACTGAATGTTTCTCTTAATTATTAATTTGTTTATTTCTTATCTGTGTGTCACCAGCCAGAAGGTGAAACTCCTTGAGAGCACAGACCTTGTCTACTTTTTTCTTTACATACCCCAAATGCCAATAGAAATGCTTCAGTAAGTAATTAGTTGAATGAATGACTCCCTTATAAGACACAGGCTTCTTGGGGTACCGGGTGGCTCAGTTGGCTAAGCATCTGCCTTTCACTCAAGTTGTGGTCCCGGGGTCCTGGCATGGAGCCCTGTGTTGGACTCTCTGCTTGGTGGGAGCCTGCTTCTCCCTCTCCCTTCTGCTCCCCTTGCTTGTACTCTCTTTGTGTCAAATAAATAAATAAAATCTTAAAAAAAACACAAAAACAAAAATTACAGGCTTCTTGAGGACAGACTCTATTTTAATAATCTCTATTTATATGGCATCATTCTTGATGCATCAAAGATAGTAATCTCATTCATTTCACTCAATCGTATATAAGTTATTTTTATATCCTAGACACTGTGTGGTAGATGCCAGTGAGAAAAACAGTCTAGTGACAAAAACGCATAGTCCACCTCTTATGCAAATGCAGTTCAATTTTCCCGAGGCTGGAAGCTTGGAAGTTGTCCAACTTTCTAGAATCAGCCTTTACTTTGACCACACAATATAAAAAATTCAAAAGCCTATACCAAGTGTAATCTAGCACCCTTACTGATATTACTAAGAATTCATCAGGGCCATGGGAGTGATTAGTTTCAGAAGCTATTTGTCACCTCTTGCTCCACATCCCTGCCCTAAGCTTCATTCTTGATGTCTTAATCTTATTTCCTTCGGCTATGATCCACTACCGCCCCCCTCCCTCCCACCACCACATCCACAGCAAAGAATTTCCTTCCTCTATTCCACCAAACATGAACTTACTGTATGTAACTGACATGTAATGAAGGCTTGGAGACTTAGGGGTAAATTATAAATCAGAACAGAAAACAATCTACTATTATCAGTTCCATAGGCTCTTTTGCCCAACAAGAGAGCTCTCACTAACAATTTTTTCCTTAGTCCTCTGCCTGCCACTGTATTGCTAGATGCTACCTCCAGCTACAAAGATCTTTCTCTCAGAAAATTTCCATTACTCTAATATCTAGAAAATCTAGCTTCCCTTATATCACTCATTCTCTCTGAAATAAGTCCACATATCTCATCACAAGGCGGTCACTAAGAGGTTTTCCTAAGCAAAAGAGCTATCCACTCCACTTGATGGGGGAATGGTTCTATTTGAACAGAGCAGAATTACCATCTCCCTCACTTTAGATAGCTATCTAAACTACTTCTGTCAGTAATGCCTAAAATTACATTTAGCTTTAGATTAAACATACTGCATAACTGACTCATTGAAACTGTTTAGACTGAAATCTTTAAGTCTTTCAGAAGACTTGCCTTTCAACTGCATCTCTGTCATTTTGCCCTTGTTTATTTGGAGTTTTAACCCAAGTACAGACGTTCATCTCTGATAAGTTTCATCTTTTATATTTAGCCCATCATTTTAGCATGTCAAGATCTTTTAGAATTTTGGTTCTGGCGTACAATATATACACTCTCCCTGCCAACTTCATGTCAAATGCACTTGCTTATGTATGTTCTTAATCCTCTTGTCAGCTACCAAAAATGGCTAATAGGCATGTGCTATTTTGTGACAGGATTCTAAAAGCCAAAAGAATATAACCAAATGAGACAGATAAAAATTTCCAGATATGAAAAAAGATAAAAATCAAATGAAAAGATTAAAATTTGCCAAATGAGACATCCAAGAACAAATATGTTTAGATTGGGAGTAGAGGTCTCGTGTTCAGTAATGTATCTCCCATTTCTCTTGATAAGCCCTTCACTGCTTATTTTGAGGTAGAGTATTCTCTGGAGATGGAATGAGGTGTGGAATGGGTGGTTGCCATAAAACATATTTTCATGTGGCAGGGCCAGAACTAGCCGAAGGCAAATCAGAGGCCAAAGACAGAAAATTTAAGGAGGCGCTCAGTCTCAGGATCTTGGAAGAGCAGGGCAGCCTTGCACAGCTTTGGGAGGGAGTGCGGCCCCCTTTAAATTTTGCATGTTAGGCTTCCACTTGTCATCCTATTCAAAGTCTCATTTAACTTACAGAAGGTGTCCTTGCCAAAGTTTATTCCTTCAGCTTAAGCTTGGGCTGTCATATTTCTACCTTCCTCATTGCTAGCCGAAACGCCACAATTAATCCTAGCAATCTTCAAACCATGCTTGAATTTTCCCTCTGCTCATTTCTGTAGTGATCTAAGACCACAGTTACTAAGAGGGAGCTCTAGGCTTCACAAGTAATAAGAGATAGGCTTAACCTACCTTTTAAATTAATAACGTAGACCAAAAAGGCCAGGTTTTTTTTTTCCCTTTTCAATGCATTGTACAACCTTCTATGTCAGCCACTGAATTATTTTCTTTGTTCTGCGTTCCCCATTTCCCTGCAGTTTGGTTCACCAGTACCGTCACTTCCAGGAAAGGCAGGATCACAACCAATTCCGGCTTAGTTGAGTATATTGGGATCCTCTTGACAACCGTGCACTGGTGTATACAGTTAACTTGCTCTCTCCAGACCTGCTTGGTCATGTTTTCTTGGGGTCTGAAGCTACCTTTTGTCCAAATCTTTCTTCCCCAGGACTGATGCCTATGTGATCATGTAGCTGCAAGCCACAGCATTTCTCCCTTCTTCTTTCCTGATGCCCATCATTATTATACCATAGCTGTTGGGTACCTGAAGAGGTTGTATTCTCTGTTAAAAAATTATATGTCCCTTCACCAGTGCTGCTTTTATGTAGGTGTTTACCTGGTTGAATACACATAAATCCTAACTCTTTTGCTTTTTAAAAAGTAGTTATTTCATGAATGGACGAGTAGACTAATGAGAATGAGCAGCAGGTACTAGGTGTTTTAACACTCAGAAAGCCATGACTAAATTAACTGAGCTGCTAGTGTACCTTACAGTATATAAATACTTGGAAGCCAGGCAGATGGATGCTATGATATATTTTTCCCCCACAGTTTCTATCTATCTATCTATCTATCTCTTTTTATTAGGTTCAATTAGCCAACATATAGTACATCATTAGTTTTTGATATAGTGTTCAACCATTCATTAGTTGCTGGGATATCTTAATATCTTTGGTATAGTTATTCCTTATGAATGATAAGCATTGCTTTATTTAAGCACTTTAGTTGGAAAAATTATAATAGATAAATGTAATGCCTAGTGACTAAAGGAGATTCAGAGAAAAATAATAAAAATATATCATGTGTGCATGTGTGATATATGTATGCATGTGTATACACACACATGTTCACACACACACATCTATGAGTAGATGTAAATTATAAAGGGCAGCCAGTGCCAGAAAAAGCCAGATTCTTTGCCACTCTTGTTTGCTCCAGTATTACCCTTTCGTTATTCAAAAACAAGTAGCTAAGGTAGATTCTCAATGAAACTATGTTAAATTATTATGTTAACTTTATATAAGGTAGGTTATAGTCCCCTTAATGTTTTAAAATTTGATCCAACTATATTAAAATATAATGGTTTTATCTTTTATTTACATATTCCCTTATATTTTCACAAGTCCTATTTGCTCTTTCAGCAAGAAAATCTTTTTAAAAAAATTTTAAAATATATTAGACATTATAATACGCACTAGGAATATAGCAGTGAAAACATTCATAATTCCTACCTTCATAGAGTTTACAAACTAGAGGGACAGACAAAAGTAAAGCTGTATTTAAGGAAACATTTGGTTAAAGATGACTTATATCTCATCTGCAACCAAACACCCTCATTAAGGTGTTTCTAAATAGTGAAGCCACTATTTAGAAAAAGAGGAGTTGGGTCAGACAGGTGACAGTTTTTAGCAAATTTATGGAATACATAAAAGAGGTGGAGACGTGGTAACTGGCAAATTAGATCAGGGGAAATCTCCAGCCTAGACTACACAGAGGGGGTTGTAGTCTAAACTCATCTGTAATGAAGAATCTAGGCGATACTGGGATTGAAAAATTATACACTCAGTTGAAGTTGGATCTGAGGCTAAAAATGGGAGGGAAAATAGAATATCTGTTTGTGGAGTGGTGAACTGTCCCACACACATACATCTTTCCATCCTCCAAGTGAAGCTTATTTGAAAGCGAGCTTCTATCCAACCAGGCAGGAGGGTACTTCTCCAA
>PISX010036120.1:0-12270 GCA_004024625.1 Mellivora capensis | reverse complement strand
AACACACCAAAGTGTTAACTGCCATTTGTTGCTTTCTGTTTCTTCATTTCAAATGATATATAGCCTAATCTTTCATAACAAATATGTGCTGATAGCTAGGAAATATATTGTTTTCATTAAAAGAGCTGTGCTCATCTGGTGGCTTGTTTAAGGTTTCATCCATACTGATTGGATGTGGATCATATGCCAGGTGTCATGTGTTTCTTGACTTTTAAAATTTTACTTGATCAAAACTCCCATCAGCCTGACCCGGGTTTCCTTGCAACTGCATGAGTTCAAGGTGCTCCTTACAAAGCCCTTTGTCCTTCCTTTCTCTTGGCCCAGACATCACCCTGCATCACAGCACAAAGTTGTCTCCACTTCCTCCCACTTCCTGGTAATACATCCCTTAGAGAGGGCGGCCCCACCGATCTCGTCCTGTCATCTGCACCCAGAGACCCTAGGTGATACTGCTGGTGACAAATAGCTTCCAAGTCTGAGCATTTGACACACATCTTGCCCACATCCTGACTATCAAGTCATGAAACGTCATTTAGTGATTCAGTCCTGCCTGTTACTCAGTCCAGAAAATACTTCTTAGTAGGAATCAAGTGAATAGTATCCTGATGGCGACCAAAAATAGCCAAGAACTCAGAGCATTTATTTGCCATGGTAGTTTTTGCTTTTGGTTCTGTTTGCTCCCCTGCTCCCAGCATGGCATCCCAACTAGAATCTCACCGATTCTCCAGAAACCTTAGTATTGGGTGCCCTGATGTGCAATTGCCTGTACCTGTGAGTCGCCTTCTTGAGTTCCCCATTAAAATTTTGAGTAAAGCACATAAACAAATATATTAACATATATCCTGTATAAACCATTCGAATATTGTCAATATCTGCCCAAGATTTTAAGATATTACAGAAAAAATGTGTAGTCTTATTTTTTCAGTCCTAACAACACATGTCAGTCTCAAATAATATTTATTTATTTAAGAGAATTTAATTAATAGAAAATGCTGGGAGAAAGAGGTAAAAATGTTAATGAGAGCTGTTCTTGGGTGGTACAGTGATCTATAGTTTTTTTTAATAAATTGCATAAATTTTATGTATTTGGCATATATATTAGTCAGAGACCAGTCCAGAGAAAAAGAGAACACACCAATTATTTAAACATATGCATTTGATGTATGGAATTTTTAACCAGCTATTTCGGAATTGGAATAGCAAAAAGAAAGCACAAAGACATTATGGAATAGGAAATGTACAAAGCAGCTGCTACCCTCAGAGGTCAGGGAACAAAAGAAAGAGATTATAATTTTTAAACCATATATACTTGCAGAGGGGCTGAGGGCTGACCTATGTGGCTAGAGCTGAGCTTGGCACAGAAAGAGCTGTGCACTTAGTTTAAGTCCTTCTGCAGCTCAGAGGGATCACAGTGCTGCCATCTTGACCTCAGATCATGGAGTGATTGCTGGTGTAACTGCAGGGAGTGTAGAAATTGGCAGAAGCCATCGTGTACCACTCCTTTCACCAAGACATATCCCTCTGGGACTCACTTTGAGCTGCCCCAAGGATGGAGTTGGAGGCTCAAGGGGGAATGTGGTTGTCTGAGAGGACCCACAAATCCCAAAAAGAGAATTATGGATTGAAGCTTAGGACAACAACGTAATACTTGGCAGAGAATATATCACTTCAATGGGGAAAAAAAAAAAGGCCCTTGTGGTTTTTCTATCTTCTCTTACTGATTTGTTGTATCACAATCATTTATGAATGCTGAACCACCCCTGCATCCCAAGGATAAACCCCACCTGCTCATGGTGGATAATCTTTTTAATGTACTGTTCGATCCTAATAGCTAGGATCTTGTGGATAATCTTGGCATCCATATCTTAGCATCAGGGATATTGGTCTGAAATTCTCCTTTTTGGTGTGGTCTTTTCCTGGTTTGGGGGATAAGGGTAATGCTGGCTTCATAGAATGAGTTTAGAAGTTTTCCTTCTGTTTCTATTTTTTAATGAATTTTCAAGAGAACCTGAAGAAAGAATATTCAAGAGAATAGGTATTATTTCTTCTGTGAATGTTTGGTAGAATCGCCAGGGAATCTGTTAGGTCCTGTGCTCTTGTTTTTTTGGGAGGTTTTTGATCACTGCTTCAGTCTCATTTCTAGATATTAGTCTATTTAGGTTGTCAGTTTCATCCTATTTCAGTCCTGGAAATTTATTCGTTTCCAGGAATGTATCCAGTTCTCCTAGATTGCTTAACTTATTGGCATAAAACAGTTGATAATTTCTGATGATCGTTTCTATTTCCTTGGTGTTAGTCGTGATCTTTCCCCTTTCATTCATAATTTTATTAATTTGGGTTCTCTCTCTTTTCTTTTGGATTAGATTGGCCTTTGTTTTATTGATCTTATTGATTCTTTCAGAGAACCCACTTCTTGACTTTTTGATGTGTTCCACTGTATCTCTAGATTCTATCGCATTGATCACTGTTCTAATCTTGATTATTTCCCTTCTTGTGCATGGGGTTGGCTTAATTTGTTGTTGATTTTCCAGTTCTTTAAGGTGTAAAGAGAGCTAGTGTATTTGGGATTTATCCTTTTTTTTTTTTTTTTTTTTTGAGTGAGGCTAGGATGGCTTTCCATTTCCCCCTTAGGACCGCCTTTGCCATATCCCATAGGATTTGGACTGATGTGTCTTCATTCCCATTGGTTCCATGAATTGTTTAAATTCTTATTTGACATCCTAGTTGATCCAAACATTCTTAAGCAGGGTGGTCTTTGCTTCCAAGTGTTTTAATTCCTTCCAAACTTTTTCTAGTGGTTCAGTTCCAGTTTCAAAGCATTGTGGTCTGCGAATGGGCAGGCAATAATCTCAATATTTTGGTATTGGTTGAGCCCTGATTTGTGACCCAGTATGTAGTCTATTCTGGACAAATTTCCATGTGCACTTGAGTGGAATGTTCTGTATATATCTATGAGGTCCATATGGTCCAATGTGTCATTCAAAGCTCTTACTACTTTATTGAGTTTCTGCTTGGATGATCTGTCTATTACATGTGGCATGGCATGTTAAGATGCCATACTATTAATTATTCATATCAGTCTGACAACTTTGATTAACAGTTGGCTTATGTAGTTGGCTGCTCCCATATGGGGGCATAAATATTTACAATTGTTAGATCATCTTGGTGGATAGACCCAATAAGAATGATGTAGTGTCCTTCTGTATCTCTGACTACAGCCTTTAGTTTAAAATCTAATTTATCTGATATGAGAATTGCTAAACCAGCTTTTATTTGAGGGCCATTGCCATGAAAGATGTTTCTCCATCCCTTCACTTTCAGTCTGGATATATCATTAGGTTCCAAAAGGGTATCTTTTAAACAGTATAGAGACAGGTCCTGTCAATTTATCCAATCGGCACCCCTGTGCCATTTTATGGGAGCATTTAGGCCATTCACATTGAGAGTGACTATTGAAAGATACATTTTTATTGATATCATGTTGCCTATGAAGTCCTCATTTCCATAGATTGTCTCTAAATTTCTGTTCTTTGTCACTCTATGGTTCTTTGTTCTTTTATAGAACCCTCTCTCCCCCCTTAATATTTCTTGTAGTGCCAACTTGGTGGTCATGTACACTTTTAAACCTTGCCAATCTTGGAAGCTCTTTATCTCTCCATCCATTTTGAATATGGCTGGATAAAATATTCTTGGCTACATGTTCTTCTCATTTATTGCCCTGAATATGTCTTGTCAGCCTTTCTGGCTTGCCAGGTTCCTGTGGACAGGTGTGACGTTATTCTGATGGTCCTCCCTCTGTATGAAGGGGTCTCTTCCCCCTAGCTTCCCTGAAGACATATTCTGATTTTACAAATCAGGAATTTCACAATTATGTGTTTGGAGGTCTTTCTAGACTCATTGTTCTTGGGTGGTGTCCTCTTTGTCTCTACGACATGAAACTTGTTCCATTCTCCAGATTAGGAAAATTTTCATCCAGAATTTATTCAACTATATCTTCTAGTGTTCTCTCATTCTCCTTCCCCTCATTTTTCCCAATAATTTTGACACTGAAACGTTTCATGGTGTAATTTATTAGCCCAAGTCTGTTGTCATGGCTTCTAAGCTATTTGTTCCAGGCCTCCTCCTTATTCTTCTTTTTTATCCATTATTTTCTAGATCAGTAAATTGATCTTCTGCCTTTTTTACACTAGTTGTTAGAGTACTTAGATTAGATTGATCTCATTGATAGCATTTTTAACTTCTGCCAGATTTGCTCTCACTTCAGCCCTTAGAGATTCTATGTTGTCACTAATGGTCTTTGAAAACCTAGGTAGTGCCTGGATAATTGTTACACTGATTTCCATTTCCAACACCTTGTTTATGTTGATATCCAATAGTTCTGTACCAGAAGACACGATCTCTGAACGTTTCCTCTCTTGGGTGTTCCTCATCCTAGTAATTTTGGTGAGAGGTGGATGAGGGGATGTACAGCTGAATATATCAATCACGATCCAGGCAAGGCACAATCTGGAACATTGCAGAGCTATTGGAAGTCACCACCAAAAAGAAAGGGGAAAAAAAAGAAAAAAGGGAGAGAGAAAGAGAGGGAGAGAGAAAAAAAGAGAAGGCCCAGCCAAAATGAGCCCCCAAAGTAAGATTTCTAATGAACAAAAAGACTGACAAAAATAAATTAGAAAAAAAAGAACCCAGCCAAAATAAATTCCAAGAATAAGATTTATATAATGCCAGAAAGAAAAAAAAAAAAAAAAAGATGCAGAAACCTTGACAGAAGAAAAAGTTGGAAGGTGGTTATAAATCCTCAGGGTGGGTGAGGAATGTAATTTTGGTTCTTCCTAGGAGTATCTTGATATCTTTGTTAAAGGACTCAACTTTCTAAAGATAAAGGGAGACTAAAACTGGTTTATATATAGGGATAATATTGAATAGGGAAAAAGGAATACCTTGACGCTTATATCTATATGTATATTTTTAAAAGATAAAAAAAAGAAAAGAAAAACACATATATATGTATGAAAAAAGTTAAAGCTCAAAGGTTATTATGAAATATGTTGTACTAAACCTCTAGTTGTAATGGTAAATATGTAAAAAAAAAATTTAAAAAAACAAGAATCCTGGCAATTAATTTTTTTAAGATTTTATTTATTTATTTGACAGACAGAGATCACAAATAGGCAGAGAGGCAGGCAGAGAGAGAGGAGGGGAAGCAGGCTCTCTGCTGAGAAGAGAGCCCAATGTGGGGCTTGATCCCAGGACCCTGATATCATGACCTGAGCTGAAGGCAGAGGCCTTACCCACTGAGCCACCCAGGCTCGCCGGTAATGAATTTTTTTAAAAAGTTATATCTATGAAATTTACAGGTTTTCGGGAAATACCATTAGCTAATATTTTTTTTTCCCCCTGATGTTGGAGTTTTATAGTTTTTGGAGACCCGGTGGTGAATGTTTTCTCATTCTTTTGGCTTGCCTTATGGGGGAGTAGCCTGCCACATTGTTTTTCAGTCAGTCTTGCATGGGCTGACTCTCCCTGACCCCTCTCAAGGGGCTGGGCTCTGTGGAAACTGGTTTTTCAGAGTTTTGTTCTCTGGAGGTTTTTTCCCTTTGGTGGCTTTTTGAAGGTTTAGTTGAAAGCAAACTGCACCTTGAACTCCACCTCAGAGAGAAGTCTCAGTCTGCTCCCCTCTGTGGTCCAGAACACATAGACTTTCCCCCCTCATTGCAAATTTCGCTGAACAGCACAACCTCCCTCAATCAGTGCGCTCCCCCAGCCACTGTCTCAGTGGTCACCAAAGTTGTCTGCTTGTCTCTTCACCCCCTTGCCACTAAAAGTGTGAGTGATATTGGTTCAGGGAACCCCCTTCAGGAGGCTGCCTTTGCCAGGACTACTGTCCAGGCCTAAGGCAGGGTGCATTCAGACCCCAAGGTCACGCAGTTTCTGGGAGGCTGCCATTCAGGGATCCTGACCAGACATCATCCAGCATTCTCTCAGGCATGGCCTGGAATCATTCAGACCCTTTGGAAAGTGACAGAAAGCCACAGTCCTAGAGAACACCTGCTGTTGCCCACACCAGACTCTCTCACACATGGGCGATAGTGCACTCAGATGCCATGGTCCATGCAGGGCATGAAGAGCGTGTAAGTCTGTGCACCTAGAGAGCACCAGCAGGCGCCCACATCAGACTCTCACATGTGGGCAGGAGTCCACCCAGCCAAGCGGTGGTGCAAGTAGAAGAAATCTAGGGGCTCAGAGACCATGGACTGGAGGCTCTGCCCACTCTCTCTGGCATGGGTTGTCATCGGTAGTGCCATCCTGGGTCTGTGGGATTAGGCCATGTTCATGACTGCCTGATACCATCAGTTGCCCCTTAAGATCTTTTGCTCTTTTTGAGTTCTTTTAACCAGACTCCTAGTTAATGGTGGTCTCCTATCGCAGGGCACTTTTGTACTGGTGTATCACTTTCCAATGGGGTTGCTTCTGGTGGCTCCCTCGCTCTTCTGGTTATGCTCTGATAACAGTCTGAGCATCCCCATTCTGCTTTACCTCTCAACTGATCTCTTCTGCTCTCATAGAAATCTAGAAGTGCATAATCTTACATCTCTGACTGATTTCCTAGATGTTCGGAGTGTTCTGGTAGATATGTAGCTCGATTTAGGGGACTGGGTGAAACAGGGTCTCCCACTTCTCCACCATCTTGTCCCTCCTTCCCAAGGACACTATTTAATGCTCATCCCATTATCACATTGAGAAAGTTATGGGAGTTTAAGATTCATTCTATCTGGAAAATAATGAAACTCCAGAAATCTAGTTAGGGGAAAAGAATAGGAAGTAAGCATCATGTTTGACCACCTAGAAATTATTCAAGTTCATAATTTTATTTTCAAGTTCTTTTCTATGATGAATCAGAAGTGTTCCCATAAAAAGCTAAAGTTTCTACTATGACGACTAGATTCTTGACTGCATTGCCTAGAGGCAAAAATTACATAAATATCATTACTTTTAAAAATAAATCTTGCTTATATAACATGCTTTTTAGGTTAAGAACAAGATATACTTTTGGGAAAATATACAGTCTTATAATAAAAATACTATGTGCACTACAAGCAAGAAGTACAAAGTTAAACAATTATATTTGATCCAATTCTATTTACACTATGAGAAAACACTCATCATTGTATTTTAACTGAGGTTTTATAAAAGCCAGGAATTTTGTTGCACAGGCAGAAATTCTCTAGAATTTTTTTTTTCTTTCCTCTCAAGGAAGAAATCCAATTCTTCTTTTTCTTAAGAAGTTGCCCATGAAATTATTATTCTAACTCTAAAGTAGCCCAAATAGAAAATAAGTAAATCATTTATGTTTCAGTTGGGAACCAAATTGGAAAGTGTTCTACTATTTATAATTTCAATCACTAAATTAACAATAAAAGTATGATATGGTAACATTCCAACATTCATATAACATGCCTTTGAAAACCGTGATTTTTACCTGACATTGGGTCTGCAAAAAGCTCTGGAACCATAACTGTTAATATTACACCAGTTATACATAACTTTTTCAATAGGTGAAATCTATGAAAAAGTCAGGATGCTTGTAGGGCAGATTAATTTGGGGTGGAAGGAAAATGCTTAGAGTCAAAAATGTTGTCTTCTTAGTCATGATTTAACATCCAATAAAACTTGAATATAAAACGTGCTTTTAGGGGCATCTGCATGGTTCAGTTGGTTAAACATCTGTCTTTGGCTCAAGTCATGATCCTGGAGTCCTGGGCTGGAGCCCAGTGTCTTGTCAGCCTCCCTACTTGGCGGGCAGTCTGCTCTCTCCCTCTCCTGCCCCTGCCCCTAATCATTCTCTCTTTCAAAAAAAAAAGTGAACTCTTTAAGATGTGTTTTTAATGAAGATTTGCTAAATCACAACAAATTCTGATCAGTGCAATATTTGATAAGGCTTGCATAAAAACATTTCTGAAAATCATAAATGCTTCAAATAGAGGTTTTAGAGATATTGGCACATTGCTTCTAAATTTAAGGCATTGCAAATACTTTGAGGGTACAACTTTAAACATTGCCCTAAACAAAATCCTGGGCCAGTTCTCATGTGTTGTTTATAGAACAAGATGTTCTATAAAATCAGAAATCAAATAGAAGTACTTCAGTATTAGAAGTGGACATGGGATCCATATTTGAGGCTAAAACGTTAACCTGATAAATTATCAAGCACCTGTGGAAATGGATTCCCATTCTAACAAGTGACAATGCATTGTTTAAATTTCCATGTTTCAATCAGGCTCTGCCATTTAATAGTTGTGACTTTGGGCAAGTTACATAATGTCTTGAACCTCTTTTCCTATGGAAGCTAAGAACAATCAGTACCTCATAACCCATTGTGGATGAAAGGCCATGTTAAAGACTAATTATATAACAATTTTCCTTCCTTTTGCTATGTGTTGAGTCTGTGTTTCACCTAATGTCTGTGTTTCTCTAATAATATTTTTATCTGCTATTCCATTTTCTCCCACAATACACGTTCCAATGAAGATATTTCCCCCAAGCCCACAATACTTCTTCCTTTAATTGCCGAAGAACACTCCATAGGGCTGGAATGTATCTTTGTCTTCTTGAGGACTTTCCCTCTGATTTTATCAAGATATATTGAAAATAATAGAATGGCAAACCAATTCTGAAATCCCAGCTGTGAGACACCATGAAAAGAAATGACACATACATGAAATTCAGCTGGCTCACTGTGATTGGAGTGTCAATGGATAAAGAACACAAATGTATCATCAAACATGAGTGTAATAATGGAAGGATTGATCAAGAGATTCTTTCTCCTTCAATAAACAAAGGTATGTGCTTATAGAAAAAGATATAACCTCCTAGAAACTTTTTTTTCCACTAAAGGGAAAACTGTACCTTTCTGTAAATATTAATGGAAAACAAAGGACAAGAACACTTTCTTTCATGTTGATGCTGTTAACAGTAGCATAAATGCCCTTCTACGTGTCCCCATGGAATCAAAATTGATAGGCTTTGGAACATAAAGAGAAAACGAAAAAGACAAAATCACTTGCCCTTTCTCCCCTTAGTTTTGTCGTCCAAAATATTAAGTTCACAGTGATTTTTTAGGGTCACTGTATGCATCAAATGAAACAATACACATGAAAACACCTAGCAACCTCACACACAATAAACTCACAAAAGAGAACCAGTTTTGAATATCTTACTTGATCAGGAAATAAGAACAATTATATATCTTTCAGGAATGTTTTACTCAGCATTCAAATTCCCTCTCATTTCAGTCTTGCTCTACCCAAAGTATAAATCATAAACAATAAGACGAAGGCAACAAAATGCTGTTCATTTCTTAGAGCCATATTGCAGCTCTATAGAAAATAATTTGGCTGCTCAGGTTTTAATATGGTCTTGAGTTTCTCAAATTTAGATTTTTATATCACTGTAAGGTGAAATTTCAAGTGAAGATTGGGTGAGTCTAAGGTGTCTATTTCTCCATTGTACACAAGGAATTTATTCCTTAACATTGGTAAATGCTGCTCAGAAAACATTACAGTTCTAGTATGTGACGAGTGTGGGAGGGATGCAGAATGAACTACTGTCCCAAGGAGGATCACTACAGTAAGGCCAATATACTTTTCCTAACCACTAAGGTTATTTGTGATTCAGGCATGGTATCCCAAATTAAACTCATTGGTGCAGACTCTGGTCATATTTAGAAAGTGTGTGTAGACAGCTGAATGTTCCCTGGCCAGGCAGTGGTTCAGTAACTCACCAGATTTAGAGGTCAACTCCTGAGCATTAACTCATGGATTAAGGCTCCAGAGATCCCATGAGAAGGAATTTTTGTTTGTACTTTTCCCCGTTCTTAAAGAGCAATTTTTCAGCGGTGGGTGGAAAGCACATAACAAGACCAGTGAAGAGCTTTCTGTATAGAAGTCTAAAATTTTAAAGTCAGTTTTCATCTTCTTGGGTCTGTTAAAAAGGAAGCCATAGAGATGCCTGGGTGTCTCCATTGGTTAAGCGTCTGCCTTATGCTCAGGTCATGATTTGAGTGTCCTGGGATCAAGTCCCACTTAAGGATCCCTGCTCTTCTCCCTCTGCCTGCTGCTCCTCTTCCTTGTGTTCTCTCTCTCTCTGACAAAAAAAATAATTTTATAGTTTATTTTTTTAAATATTCTATTTATTTATTAACACAGAGAGAGAGAGAGAGAGAGAGAGAGACAGCACAAGCAGGCAGAGAGACAGGCAGAGGCAGAGAGAGAAGCAGGCTCACCACTGAGCAAGGAACTCGATTCAGGACTCGATCCCAAGACCCTGGGATCATGACCTGAGCCAAAGGCAGCGGTTTAACCAACTGAGCCACCCAGGCGCCCCCAAAATTATATAAATCTTAAAAAAAAAGCCTACAGACCCAAAATGGCAACCTTTATCTTAAGGCCCAGGTCACTAAACCAAAACTTACTACCTAACTCAAGTACAATATCAACCCCCAGAGGAGACCTTTAAGGAGGGAACATGGGAGTTTCCTGTTCAGCCCCAGGAAGATTCCTGATTGATCCCTCCCATTCCTCTTAGGAGGGAAATAATACCTAATACAATGGATTTTTTTAAAAAGATTTTACTCATTTATTTGACAGTAGAGACCGCAAGTAGGCAGACAGGCAGATGTTGGGGGTGGGGAACAGGCTTCCTGCTGAGCATAGAGCCCAATGTGGGGCTCCATCCCAGGACCCTGAGATCATGACCTGAGCCAAAGGCAGAAGCTTAACCCACTGAGCCACGAGCAATCCCACAATGGACTTTTTGGTAATGATTTCCTTTTTTCCTCCTTTTCCTTTGCTGTAATCCTTTGGAGCTCACCTATACTTGCAAGGTGGGATGATGCCTCACTCATGAATTGATTGATTAATACAGCCTTTGTATCTTTAACATTTACTTGGTTGAATTATTGTCATTTAATAAATTTGGTGGCAGCATTGGATCAGAAGTGGACTTCCACAGACGTTCAGACACAAGGAGAAACAGGTGTGAGAGCCTTGAGTCCTTTGAGTTCCCTGTCTTTCCTGCTATTTTCAAGTCCTGTGGGTGAGTTCCTCTTGGTTCTGAGCTCCCCTTTCTTTCTATTCAGGCTCCTGATGTAATTGGCTTTCAGGTCAGCATGGGCTGGCCAAGGGTTATGCCCAGAGCCCAGCTGAGCTGCCATGTTTGTCTAGAGCTCTATTGAGCTTGCATATTTGCCCAGAGCCCAATTGAACTGGCAGAAACCTCTGCCCCAAGCCATGCCCCTAAGTTTCCAGATCCCAGTTCCCTGAGTATAATTCAAGCATGGTTCCAGGGAGAATTGTTGGTGCACACAGAGTCTTCCTTGTCCAGAACACAGTAGTATCTTTGCTGCCCATACACCAAGGTGTACATTATTGTTTGTCTTGTTTTGTTTGTAGACAAAAAGTACTCCTGAGGGGAGACAAGATGGCGGGGAAGTAGGAGGAGGCGCCCTTTTAACCTGTACCCCAAAGTGAGCTGATTACCTACCAAAGAACTCTGATCACCCATGAAATCAACCTGAGATTAGAATTGTACACTTCTGGATCTCTACAGGGGCAGAAAATGCCAGTGGGCATGTAAAGGGAAGTGGGAACATGGGACTGATATCGGAAGATTAAAAAAAAGGAGAGGGAGCCACCAGAAGCGACCTGTTGGAAAGTAATACCCCAATATGAGAGTGTTCTGTGCCTGGGAATCAGAATTAACTTGGAGTCTGGTTGAAAGCACTCAGAGAAAAGGCTCGTGGGGGGAAATTGTGGGAATCAGGGCAGTTGGGGACAGGGGTAAGTCCCTGGACCCAGGAAAGCTACCCCTGGCGCTGAGCCAGAGAGTGCTGCGAAGAAACAAGGTCTTGGTCCTAGAGCCATGAGCACGCCTGAGAGTGCCTGGGTGGCAGCATCTGTGAGCAGCTGGGAGCCTCGTCAGCCAGCAGAACACATGTGCCATGCTACCAGAATCTGAGTCATGCCCCACACCTTCCCCTGAGAGAGGTGCTTGCAGGCTCCAGCCAGCAGAACCACAGCCTTTTGCACTCTCTACTTGTGTGCTGTGCTGTGCTATCAGAGTCTGAGTCCCGTCCCACACCTCCCACTGAGAGAGGTGCCTGTAGGCTCCAGCCAGCAGAACCACAGCATTTTGCACTCTCCATGTGCACAGGCCATGCAACCAGAGTCTGAGTCGCACCTCACACCCTCCCCTGAGAGGGGAGCGTGCAGG
>PISX010036119.1:0-12339 GCA_004024625.1 Mellivora capensis | reverse complement strand
GGGAGGTTGGGGGAGCCAGGTGGTGGGTATTGTGGAGGGCACGCATTGCATGGAGCACTGGGTGTGGTGTAAAACTATGAACTCTGTTATGCTGAAAAGAAATTTAAAAAAAAAGTGCTGTGTCACCAACACTTGAAACGGTACAAAAAAGTTTTCAGAACACAAAACACGAAACATTACAAACATGAAAGTTTTACAAAAATCTTAATACATTTTGCTTTTATTTCCCCTTTATGTAGATATAAAAAAAGTATTTGAAACAAATTGTGGTCTAATTACATCTGTGAGTTATTTCAAGAATTATATATAAATATTCCAAGTGGTAACTGTGTCACAGTTTGGTTGGAAAAGAGAAAAGGATTTCTCTCTCTCTTACGGGAAGATAAAACAAGGGTGCGTGTGATGATCAATGACTTATCGATTAGATGGCGCGCAGGTACCAATGCAGACTGCTTTTTCTAACGCTGTGGAAGTAGCTGTTAGGTGTTAAATGTCATCAACCTTAATGTTAGAAGACCCAGAAGTGACACTACCTGCGTTAGAGCATCACTTAACATCTCCAACGCTCAGTTTTCTTACATGTAAAAAGGGGCTAAAAGAGGACGTCATCCCCCAGGAGAGACATGCAATTCAGTTGTCATTGTTTCACGAGTGTGGTATACGACCAGCACGTGCGTGCAATCTGTTGGTGATTAGACATTATAGTAAGCGGGCATCATGAGAGATGGCTGTTGACAGCCTTTAATTCATTCTAAATTTTTTGAAATCCATGCACTCCATAACACACCTATAGCTGTCTTACACAAAAATCTTGTTTCTTGGGATGCCTGGGTGGTTCAGTGGGTTAAGCGTCTGCCTTTGACTCAGGTCAGGATACCAGGACCCGGGGATCAAGCCCCACATTGGGCTCCTTGCTTAACAGGGAGCCTGCTTCTCCTCGTGCCTACCGAGACTTCACCGTCTCTCTCTCTCTCTCTATCTCTCTGACAAATAAGTAAATAAAATCATTAAAAAAAAATCTTCTTTCTCTTCTCCAAATCTTCACCCAAGCAGGCAGGCTCTCTATCAGCATTCTCACATTAAGCAATTTTCGTTCACTCCTATGACCTCAAACACCGTCTATTAGCTGATACCCTCAAGGTTGCCTCTCTCAGCTGGACCTTTCCCCTGAGTTCCCATGTGACATATCAAACTACTTATTCAGAAGCTATGTTTAAACATCTCTTAACCTTAAACCTGGCATAGTCCAGATAGAATGAACTTGTTTTCATTTCCCTTTTCTGAATCAGTTTCATCAGCAGATGGCAGCACTGTCCCTACACGTAGGAGATGTCCCGATCCCTCTCTCTCTTTCTCCAACATTCTATCTGGAAGGACATCTTGATGGCTCTGCCTTCTAAATATGCACTGACTTTAATGCTTCTTAACATCTCCACTACTGCGGTGTTTCTCACCTGCCTGCTCCAAGAGCCTCCTACGTGGTCCTTCCGGCTTCTTCCTGCCCCCTTACCTGGTCTCACGCCTGACAGAACAGCCAGGAGGGATCTTCCCAAGGTATAAACAGATTATCTTTACCTGCTTGAAATCCTCCGGAGGCTTCTCATAATTGCCAGAACAAAGTTCAGAGACTGTGGTAGGTCCTTTGAGGTCCAGCATACCCTCCAACATCCCTCTGTTTTCCCTCATTTGTACTAGCATCCTGGCCTTTCTGTATCCTCAACAACCTGCTCTGACTTCCCGTGGCTCCCAGCTTACTCTTCATCATGTTGGTGCCCATTGAAATGAGACTTTGCATGAGAAAGCAATGGCTTTGAGTCATCCTTCTACCGTATTACTTCATTTCACCTCTTTTGGAGAATTTGTCAGTGCCTGCAATGATCTGTCTCTTTTTTTTCCCTAGCTCTCCATTTATCTATTCGTTGTGTGTTTATTTTCCTTCTACTAGAAAACCTGCTCTTTCAGAACAGAGGTCTCTCTCTGCTTTCCTCATCAATCTACCCTCAGCCCATGGAATGTGCTAGAATGTGGTGGGGACATAACAAATCTGCACTCATGGACTGAGCACAGGTGTCACACTGTGCTTAGCATGCAGGCTAGGAGAAAGAACCGATTTTGGAGTTAGAAACCCTAGCTCTACTTCCTGCTTGTTGGTTACTATGCTGCAAGCTTTGTGGTAAGAACTCTCCAGAAGATTGGGAATATAAATAAATAAACAACTAAAAGGGATATGGTATGAGCTAGGGTATGTTGTTTTATGTCTAGCTGATTACTGTGTTGTTGATAGGAAAATACTAAGCCACAGGCATATGACCAATGGATTTTCAGAAAAGAGGTCAAGATAATGCAGCTGGGAAAGGATTGTGTTAAAAGCAAAAGGTGCTGGAACCCCCAGATACCTGCTTGGAAAGATGAACTCCTTCCCTCACATCACACACAAGCAGGAGCTCTCACGAGATCATAGACCTAACTGTAAACACAGAACGGTGAAACACTTGGAAGGGGAACAGGAGAAAATTAGAGCAATCTTAGAGAAGACTAACTTTCCTTAGAAGAACACCAAAATCACAAACTCTATAAACAATGGCAAACTGTACTTCATCAAACTTTAAAACCTCTGCTCTTCGGGGCGCCTGGGTGGCTCAGTGGGTTAAGCCTCTGCCTTCGGCTCAGGTCATGATCTCAGGGTCCTGGGATCGAGCCCCGCATCGGGCTCTCTGCTCAGCGGGGAGCCTGCTTCCTCCTCTCTCTGCTTCTCTGCCTACTTGTGATCTCTGTCAAATAAATAAATAAAATTAAACAAACAAACAAAAAAACCCCTCTGCTCTTCAAAGGACATTATTTAGAAAACAGAAAGGCAAGCCATGGGCTGAGAGGAAATATTCACAGTACATATATCTGACAAAGGATTTGTGTAAAAATATTTAAGTAACTTAAAAATATATATACATATATACTCGTAATATAACTTAATTATATATACTTACTATACATATATATGTGTGTGTGTGTGTATATATATATATATATATATATATAATAACTAAAAGTCTTTAATAAGAAGACAACCCAGTAAGGAGAAATAGGCAAGAGACTTGAATAAAAGACAAAGAAAGGGCCAATGGAAAGATGCTTACGTCACTAGCCATCGGGACATCAATGCTGGAACCACGGTGCAATGCCGTCTCACAGCTGCGACAATGGCTAGAATGAGAGGCTAACCACACACAGTGTTACTGAGGATAGAAACCAACTAGAACTCTTTTTTTTTTTTTTAAAGATTTTATTTATTTGACAGAGAGGAACAGCGAAGGAGGAAACACAGCAAGGGGGAGCAGGGGAGGAGAAGCAGGCTTCCCGCTGAACAGGCAGCCTGATGCGGGGCTCCATCCCAGGATCCTGGGATCAAGACCTGAGCCGAAGGCAGATGCTTAGCAACTGAGCCACCCAGGTACCCCCGCCCCCAGTTAGAACTCTTATCAATTGTGGAAGGAGTGCAAAATGGCACAATGACTTTGGAAAATAATTTCTCTTAAAATTAAACATACACAGGGCACCTGGGTGGCTCAGTGGGTTAAAGCCTCTGCCTTCGGCTCAGGTCATGATCCCAGGGTCCTGGGATCGAGCCCCACATCGGGCTCTCTGCTTGGCGGGAGCCTGCCTCCTCCTCTCTCTCTCTACTTGCCTCTCTGCCTACTTGTGAGCTCTGTCAAATAAATAAATAAAAATCTTTAAAAGAAAAATTAAACATACACATACCCTACAACCCAGAAATTTCCCTCCTGGGTGTTTACCCAAAAGATAACAAGACCTGCGTTAATCCAAAGATTTGTCCGTGAATACATATAGCATGTTAATTCCCAAGAGCCCCTATAACTGGAAACAACCCAGAGGTCCATGAGCAGGTCACCGCATACACAAACTACGGTGTGTGCACACAGTGCACACAGGCCAATACTACCCCGCAGTAGAAAAGACATGATGTCCTGATAGGCGAACAGCATGAGTGAGTCCTGAAAAAGTCATGCTGAGTGAAAGACCCTACATAGGAATGAGGGCGCATCATATGGTTGCTTTAATGCAAAAGTCCAGTGAAGGTAAAACTAATCTGTAGTGTCAAGAAGCCTATCCGCGGTCACCTGGGACCCGGAGAGCAACCTGACGGGCTGACGGAAACATTCCGTGTCTTGCTGCGTCGGCAGCTACATTTGTGGGAAGGCACCAGACTGGATACCTGAGATGGGCACGTTTGTTGTACATACATTATACCTCAATACAGATGATTTAGAAAGAAAAAAATAGGGAGTGGTCATCATTCAACATTATTAGAACATCTGTAAGAATCTGTTTTTATTTTATTTTATTTTTTTAAAGATTTTATTTATTTATTTGAGAGAGAGGCAGTGAGAGAGCATGAGGGAAGGAGAAGGTCAGAGGGAGAAGCAGACTCCCCGTGGAGCTGGGAGCCTGATGCGGGACTCGATCCCGGGTCTCCGGGATCATGACCTGAGCCGAAGGCAGTCGTCCAACCAATTGAGCCACCCAGGCGTCCCTAAGAATCTGTTTTTAAAAGTGCTCCATAAACATGGCTGCTTCTGACCCTCCTTCTGGGAGAGCAGTCACCTCCATTGACTTCCTCTTCCTCAGGGTGTCGGGAAACAGCTTTGGATTCTGGAAGGTGAATCCTTCTGGGAGAGCAGTCACCTCCATTGACTTTCTCTTCCTCAGGGTGTCGGGAAACAGCTTTGGATTCTGGAAGGTGAAAGTTCACTGGGCAAAGGGCCAACATATCTCCTTAGTCTTTCCTCACCTTGGCTTCTTGAACCCAGGAAGGAGGCACAAGAGTGGGGCTCCTTGACATCTCGCTGCAGAGAAAGGGCCCTTTGCTCACCCACGGTTTTCCCTTTTGGTGTTAGAGAGACACAGATTGTTGAGGGAGAAGAAGCCTTGGAAATTTCCCAGCTCAGGTTCCAGCTGTTTCTTCATTGCCATCATCTCTGACTTGCTTTCTTGTGATCACTTTCCTAGGATCTGAAGAACACTTACTTTTTCTTCTTCAGATCTTCCCCGAGTCTTGCAAGGGCTTATGTACTGGGCCTCCCTTCTCTAAACACACACTCTATTCCATGGCTTTGACTTTGGTATCTGTATTCCACGTACCTCAACATGAAGGTCAAAATTCATTATGCATAGGCAAGCAAAGCTCAACCAAAGATACAATGTAAATCAGGTTTGTTTATCACCATTTCCATAAATGCATACATTAGGAGATGCGTGAAGTCTCTCTGTCTCTCTGCCGCGGCCTTGATGATGAACCTGGACTAATTTATTTCTCAGGAATTCTTTTTAGCTTAAGGATTCTTGGAGAAGGGCAAACACATGATGCCTTCCTTCTCGGTGGGGACAATGAGTGGACAGCCTCTCTGGGTCAAGTTTTTCTCTGCCTTCGCCAGTAGCTGGACTGTGTTGCTCTTGGCCAAGCTACTCAACCTCTCTGAGCCTCCGAGACCCTCAGACGGGAAGCAATGCAGTTAGTATAGAAGGATTTGCTTTCTTTGTTGCAAATTAGAGAACACAGAACAGTTGGGCACATTGTAGACATTTCCCAGATGTTAGTTTCTTCCTTTCCCCTGCATCTCACCCTGAGTCACCCAGTTTCTCAAGCAATCAGACTCTGGTGGAAGAGTTTCACAAAGCAGAAAATTTCTCGTGTGTTCCCCAACAGGTCTGATGCAAATATTTATTTAAAAAATTGTCAGTTTCGTAAAATATTTATGAAGTATTTAGTTTAGAAAGATGGAGCCTAGCCCCAGTTACTCTAGGCTACTAAATATTCACTCCTTTTCCAACTTTTGTATCAGAGGTTCCCAGGTAAAGAAAGGACATTGCAAAATATCTCTTTCTCTTTACTCGAAGTTGTGGACAGAGGAGAATTCTATTTTTTCCTGCTGGACACAACGGGATGAGTCCTTCTGGCTTATGCCTGCCTGTTTGCCTCTTTGTATATAATTAGAAAGGTTCACGCTGACTGTATCCATTAACCTTCCATAACCTAGAACATTCGAATTCATAGAGACAGAAAGTAGATTGGTCCCTCCCAGGGGCTGGGGAGAGGGGGTGGGGAACTGTGGTTTCATGGGAGTTTCCGTTGGGGAAGGTGCAAGTTCTGGGGATGGAGAGTGGTGATAGTTGCCTGACATTGTGAATGGACGTAATGCCACAACAGTGGACACTGAAAAATGATTAGAATGGTAAATTAGGTGTTTTATATATTTTACCACAATTAAAAAAAATAAAACAGAAAAAAACAAAACACTGGGGATAGTAATCTCTACCACCAGCATTAAATGAGATATTTACTCAAACGGGTAGCAGGTGCTCAAGAAAATGTTAATTCCTGCATCCTTCCCCAGGGGTAAAAGCCTGGGACGCAGCTTCTTCAGAAAAAGGACAGTCTTCACTTAGAGTTTGGGCTTTGAACCTGTACCCTACAACCAACTGTAGGACATGAACCCTCTTCCTAAAAGATCCCTTGGGACCTTTGGTGAGTGGTTGAGGTGGGTGGAGGTGTGAGGGAGGGAGGACACACGGAGTCCTACCAGAGTGCCATGAGAAGGGGTGCGGACGTTGCCATCTCGGCTCCTTTATGCACATGAGAGAGGACATTGGGCACATTGGGGTGGGACAGAACGAGACAAGGGTAGAGTCTGGGCGAGAGAGACAGTATTCCAGGACAAAGGAGGGTGGGTGAGCAGACGCACAAAGCATGACGGCTGCTTCTATTACTTTATCCTTCCACTTAGATAGGACTCAGCAAAGAACAAGTGTCTCGTATGTATCTGTGAAGAAATACGTTTGAGCAAACGCAGACGCCTGGGAGTAAGCCTGGGAATGGCACGTCGAAGGCACAGAGTCCGTAGGGCGGCTTCCTCACTGAGGAGGCCCGCTGGGATCAGGCTGGTGGTTATTAGGAAAGGCCACGATCATCAAGAAAAGGTATTTGAGGGGCACCTGGGTGGCTCAGTGGGCTAAGCCTCTGCCTTCAGCTCAGGTCATGATCTCAGGATCCTGGGATCCAGCCCCGCGTCGGGCTCTCTGCTAGGCAGGGAGCCTGCTTCTCCCTCTCTCTCTGCCTGCCTCTCTGCCTACTTGTGATCTCTCTCTGTCAAATAAATAAATAAAATCTTAAAAAAGAAAGGCATTTGAATCTAATCTGCAAGCAAATCAGAAACCATTTTGGATCTTTGGTTTATTTGCTATTTTTAGTGGGAGGGTGGGAGGGGAAGTTTTTCATTTTGGGGCCCTCCTCTCACGGCCCTCCCCTCAAAATTAGACATGCCGTTCCTGTTAAGATTTCAGGAGCGATAAACAGAGTCTGGACAGCAGCTTGATGCCATCTGCCTCCCCCCAGAGGCTCTCCATCTCCTGTCTCCTCTCCCACTTCATACAAGTGGCTGTGTTTAGGTTGTATAGAAAGGCAGGGAAAAAAAGGGGGGGTGCCTGGGTGGCTCAGTGGGTTAAGCCTCTGCCTTCGGCTCAGGTCATGATCCCAGGGTCCTGGGATCGAGCCCTGCATCAAGCTCCCTGCTCAGTGGGGAGTCTGCTTCTCCCTCTCTCTCTCTGCCTACTTGTGATCTCTGCCTGTTAAATAAATAAATAAGATCTTAAAAAAAAAAAAAAAAGGCAGGAAAAAGGCTTGGGCGTCTCTGAGGCCAGAAGCAGCTTCTCAAGGTTTGCACGTCCTCAGACTATAGGAACAAAAGCGTCATCATTTAGGAGCTTGGGGAACATGAACCAGACGAGGCGATGACTAGAAGTCATAGGGAATAACCGAAACCTGGAGATGCTGAGGACCCGTGAATCCGGGTTTCTCTTTCAGATTCTGATTATTTTTATTTTCTTCCGGTGGTGAGGATGTTCTGTTTTGTTTTATTGTGTTGTGAGAATTTAGCATGAGCTTGTATTTCAAAGATAGATATTTCAGCTATTTATCTGAATGTGCTTTAATTTCATGGCACAGCTACTGTCTGATGTATTTAAGAAGCCACAGGCTCTGCCAGTAGAGGCTGGCGGAGAGCTTTCCTGTCTGTACCGCGCGCAGGTAGGCGAGCGCGGGCTTACCTACCTGCTGCCGCTTTCGTTCTTCTCCTAAGAATCTTCTGGGGAGTCAGGGGCCATTGCACAGTTAAACCTTGTAGGGTGAAAGGGGATTTCAAGCACCAAGTGGACGTGCAATGTGAAAAAGATCATTTCTAGGGTTATTTTCAAGATGAAACATCAGGGGTGGGAAATGCTTTGGCAGAGATTTACTTAAAATAACACGTGGGTTTACAAGTTGAAAAACATCAACAGGATAATTCATAAATGTGCTTGTTTCTTCCTCGCTGGTTGTCAGCCAGGAGTACAGTCTGGCATATGGCTTAGTATTCCGGGGATGGGAGAGAACAGAACTAAATGTTGACAAGAATGCCTGTTTTCTCATCCGGCGCCTGGTGCTTCCCTCTTTCCAGGAACTGGGGTACTAGTAATATGAGGTTTGGCTGTGAGATTGAGGGCCGGGGTGGGGGAAGGATGTACCCATAGGGTGGCCTTCGTTGTAGGTGGGACATAAGCTTGACACAGCCTTCAGTCTTGGCGAAGCCAAGTCCCCAAAGGACAGGCTGGGTTTGGGATTGACGTGTGGTGTGTGGGAATGGGGGTACAAATACTTTCTTCTTCCTGCCAAGTCGACTAAAATCACTGGGCATTATCTATAAAATAGCAGTAAGGCTCTGAAAGGTGGGGAAAAGGCAGACAGGCTAGGACCTCAGGACGGAGGGACAGCATGTTATCAGAGTGGTATCAGCAAATGTCCTGTGGTCAGGAACCAGACCTCATCCTCCCACCCAGCAGTAAGGAGGATGCCTCCTACCTTGGGGTGTCAACAGAGACTGAGTGGGCACCCAGACTTCTACCACCACCTCCCCTTCCCTAGATACAGACTTTATAGTACTCCTCGTGGCAGCCTTAGGATTATGATAGGGCTATTTAACTGGTGTCCCTATGTTCTGTCCTACAGCAAAACTGATCCCTGGATTTCTTCAGACGATTTTTGATCTTGTGGTAAGAAATCGTGAGCGCCTACACTACACTGGTTGCTGTAAGGGCAGTGATTCCCTGACTCCTCTTGGAATTATAGTCTCAACAGCTCTTCCCACTGACCATGGTGTGTGGGCACACGGGTACTTGATGAACACGTATGAGTGGAGTTCCTTGTGGGCTGTTGCAAGTGTGCTGCGTGGGCATTAAGGGCTAGGCCTATATGCTAACTAGACATACCTTACAGAGCCCGAGCTGGACAAATATTCTGGATTGATCTGTTACAAGAACTGAAACTAGCTGCAGGGCAACAAGGGACCTGCCACAGAGAAGCTTCCAAGGCCCAGAAGCTACATTCATTGGCTGACTCACAGAGTCAGGAATGATTCTTGGTGATCAAACTAACAACAACGTGGTAGAGAAATCAGTGTTGGGACTTACGAATTAGCCACTTAGCAGAAGGGCTGAGGGACTGGCACCTACCCTCTGGAAAGAACTCATGGTGGAGCTCAGTCGAGGCAGAGGTTTACTTGCTACTAGGGGAATCTGAGTTACGATGACCCCACCGGCTAGTGACTTCCAAGCTGGATATCCTAAAAACTCCAATTTTGTGATCAAGAATGACCTTACAGAGGCACCAGAATGAGTTACTGAGATCTTACTTTTCTCTGGGGAGTTTTGGAGACATTCAAATTCTTCCTGTTCTATATTAAAAGATGATGGAATGTGGATTGATTCAAATTTTGGCTTTGGTGCTCTTGGGAAAATTATGTAGTTTTCTTCCATTCTACTTTTCTCACCTATAAAGTAGGGTTCTTCCCAAGTCATGGAAATGCAATGAAAAAGGATCGATGAATGCCAGCCCAGTGGCTGGCACCCAGACTAACCTAGCCATGCATCTCCTACGGCACTAGTCTTCCAACCGGCTCTAGAGCGCTGTAGGCTTTCTCGAATAATAAGCAACATCTTCCAGTGACCATGCATGAGCACTCAGGGCAAGCGATCGCTTCAGCAGGTGGCTGGACTTATGTACGACAAGGCTTTCCTCTAATTTTCTCAGGGAAGACAGCTTTACACCTCAAGTTCACATTTCAGGATGCTTAGGTTTGTACCTCTGTAGACATGACCCGTCTACAGAGACACCATTTGAGACGAGTAACTAATGATCATACGGATATGTTCAACATTGACCTGTCTTTATCTTTATTCATTTTATTAATGTATAAAACTGGTAACAGGTAGCAAAGCCCATTTGGAAGATAACGGACCTCACAAGCAGAAGGGCTCCTCTCAGCATGCCCACATCACTTTTACTGAAATGCTGAGTTTCCGGTGAGGTCAGCCCGTCATTGTCCTCATATGTTTTTCTCCGTGCCCAGAGGATTCCTTGTCTCTGATCCAGCTCCTTATGGCAAAGGCACAGAGTTAAGATAGATGACTTTTTAAGGTATAAGTAACTACCTGTAGGAGAAAAAAAGGCAGCTGACAAATTAAGTGAGTATGGGAACTGAATGCCCACCATCCATTAGCCAACGTGTATCCAACAGTCAAGGCTAGCAGAAAAGCTTTTCAGTGTTTAGAATGACAGGGGTCAAGTTTACTAATGTCAGCTGGTGAGATGCTGGAAAGAACACTGACTCTGGTCTTGGACCTGCCCTGGGATCTCAGCTTCGACATGTACTAGCTCTGCTACCTCGGGCAAATTACTTATTCTCTTGGAGCCACACTTTCCATGTGGGGAAAGAAAAAAGAAAAAGAAAAGGCTAAGATTTGTTGATGCTTAAGATGCACTAGGAGCTGTAATTTGTAATTTACATAGAGTGTCGCATTCAGTTCCCACAAAGTCCATGGGAACTTAAGACTTGGTTAGCCCATTTTTCACGTGAGGAGACCAAGACCCAGTGACAGCAATTCACCCCAGGTCACAAATGTTGTAAATTTTAGCATCCCTAATGGAGCCCAAGTCCGCCTGGCTCTGAAAACGATATCTTTAAAACGCATTATACTGCTTCGTTTGCAAAAATGAGAAAAATAAGATCAACCTGCAACGGATTTTTGATGATGAGATGATATACATAAGATTTCCAGAGAGCTGTCCAGCCCGACAGTATATGCTCAGTAAAGTTAATGATTATTACGGTACCCAGAAAAATCACAAGGAAGAGTAGCATGTAATATTTAAGAAAATCATGATTGCTGTTTGTTACGCTTTCTAAGGGATTATATGCATGGTTACAATTACTATTTGTAAAGACTCTATTATTTAGATTTTTTAAAAAAGTTATCTTCCCTTTATAAATGAAAAAATCATACCTAAGGGAGACCAAGTGTTTTTGTACAAAGCAAGAACTGGGAGAATCAGGGCCACTGATTCCAAAGTCAGTTTTTGTTGTTCTTGTTAGTTTTTATTGTCATTTTATTTTTAAAGGTTTTATTTATTTATTTGAGAGAGGAGAGGAAAAAAAAAAGAGCGTGCACAAGCAGAGGGGAGGGGTGGAGGGAGAGGGAGTAGCAGGTTTCCCACTGAGCAGGGAGCCTGACAACACAGGGGCCCGATCCCAAGACCCTGGGATCGTGACTGGAGCTGAAGGGAGACGCTTAACCAACAGCCACCCAGGCGCCCTGTTAGTTTTTATTTTTAATCACTTCTAGTGGTCTTCTTAAAGAAGAGAAGCTTCTTCTCCTTTTAAATTTATTTAGATTCAATCAGCCAACATATGTACATCATTAGTGTCATGTAGTGTTCAATGATTCATCAGTTGTGTATAACACCCAGTGCTCACCCATCACATGTCCTCCGTAAGGCCCATCGTCACCCAGTACCCCATCCTCCCACCTATCCCCCACCCCACACCAGCAACCCTCGGTTTGTTTTCTGGAGCCAAGAGTCTCAAGGTTTTTCCTCCCTCTCTCATGACTTCCCATTCAGTTTTCCCTCCCTTCCCCTAGCATCCTTTGGGCTGTTTCTTTCTTTTTTTTTTTTTAATTTTTATTTTTTATAAACATATTTTTATCCCCAGGGGTACATGTCTGTGAATCGCCAGGTTTACACACTTCACAGCACTAACCATAGCACATACCCTCCCCAATGTCCATTACCCCACCCACCTTTCCCAACCTCCTCCCCCCAGCAACCCTTAGTTTGTTTTGTGAGATTAAGAGTCACTTATGGTTTGTCTCCCTCCCAATCCCATCTTGTTTCTTTTCCTCTTTTTCTGCCCCCCTAGTCCCCCATGTTGCATCTCCACTTCCTCATATCAGGGA
>PISX010036118.1:0-12272 GCA_004024625.1 Mellivora capensis | reverse complement strand
ACAAGATGGGATTGGGAGGGAGACAAACCATAAGTGACTCTTAATCTCACAAAACAAACTGAGGGTTGCTGGGGGGAGGGGGGAGGGAAAGGTGGGTGGGGTAATGGACATTGGGGAGGGTATGTGCTATGGTTAGTGCTGTGAAGTGTGTAAACCTGGCGATTCACAGACATGTACCCCTGGGGATAAAAATTTGTTTGTAAAAAATAAAAATTAAAAAAAAAACAAACATTTTAGGAAATAAAAAAAAATACTTGTATTTCCAGCAGAGTTATTAACGCTATCATTTTAGGAGTTAAATCCTGAATTCAGATTCTTTCCCAATTTCCTCTCTATAAAGTGGAAATAATGATACATGCTTTGCAGGAGTGTTGCAAAGAAGAAATGAGATGGTGAATAATTTACTTAGCATGGTCAAAGCACGTTGGAAGTTCTCAATGATAAATCAGTTTGATTTTGACTCTTATTAGCTTTGTTATTAGAGAGGAAAACTACACACTATGGATTTAAAGGAAAAAGAGATCAGATATGCTTGGGAGACTAGAGAAAGACTTTGGTCAGTATGTGGGCTCTGTGAAGAGCCTTAAAGAATGATGGGGCACCTGGGTGGCTCAGTGGGTTAAAGCCTCTGCTTTCGGCTCAGGTCATGATCCCAGGGTCCTGGGATCGAGCCCCACATCGGGCTCTCTGCTCCATGGAGAGCCTGCTTCCTCCTCTCTTTCCCTGCCTGCCTCTCTTGCCCTCTTGCTACTTGTAATCTCTGTCTGTCAAATAAATAAATAAATAATTTTTAAAAATGCATCGTATTTATTTAGGGCAAGATGGAGGAGCTGTGTCTTTCTATAATCCTGGCACACAGACCCTTATCCTGCCAGTGTAACTTCCTTAAGGGACATGGGCAGAGATGGTAACTTTGTATATGTTAAAATTTACAATTTGCATTACAATTTAATTTATAATTCACAATACTTATTGTACCTAGTCAACTCACTTATTCAATAAATTATTATTTCTCTCTCTGATTTGAAACAAGGCAATACTTGTTGAGGTGCTCTAATTTAATAGTCAAAAAAGCAAGTAAAGGATATTTTGAGTAAGTGTTATTGTGAAATAATTTCAAAAGAGCATACTTGTTATTAATGACAAGCAGTGTATTATGCACTTTTTGGCTTGTCATCCTGACTATGGAGTACATGTTGTAAAGGAAGAAAAGTGGGTAATTATATTTCACATGAACATCAAATTGAATGTTCCTTCCTTGTAGTTTTGTAAAGTAGAATTGTGGCAAGATTGTCTCTAGTTAATGCCAGGAAAAATGGAAAATAAATGTCTTTTTAAAAAATGTCTCTTATATAAACAAGTAAAACCTGCTAAGTTGGTTTGCAGTCATTGAATATAGGTCAATTCCCATTAAAACAAACTTCATGGGTAAGTCTGAATTATTTTGTTGTGTTGGTATTTTGTTGTATCAAATATTGTTTAGCATGAAATTAAATATATAAAGGTTGTATCAGAGCAAAATAAACCTCAATGTTGTTATTATTAAACCATTATTGGCAAATAATTTTTACAGTTAAAAAGTTTTAATTCTACTTTTGTTCATCTTACAGGTGCAAACTTATAGCTCAAAAGATGAACAAGTGCTTTTTAAATCTTATTCTATAAATATAGTAGAAATATTTAGATGCCTTAGATGCCTATTTTAATAATTGCTTTCAAGATATCTATCAGAAAACCACAACTGATATTGTGTCATTAAGATTTGTGTATTCTGCATTAAAATGATCTAAGAGGTTCTAATATTCATTAGCATTCTATATCTCAATCTCATTCCCAAGGAATTTCTATATTATAGGACATTGTTTGGGACTATAGTTATTATCTGGATTTTAATGGTATCACTATTATTAAAGTTTGATATAGAATGCCGGACTCTAGTCATTGGAGAAACTTCTAGAGTCTCCCGTGAATGTGATGTTTGGAATACTCTACCCTGATTTTGGAGATAAAGTAGATCATTATCTGGAAACTCCCTACAACTCTCTCTTCCACCTATTCCCTTGCCTTAATTATGTGCAAATCCCATCTAGAGCCATTCCTCAGTCCCTTGGGAACCTTTGCTGTATGTATTAATCAGCTTTTATTGTGTACCAAAAATTCTCACTGATTTCCAATAGCAAAACTTTTTTGTCTTACTTACAGGTTGGTTGGGCAGCTACAGCTGCCCTGTAGCTTCAGGTCATGTTCAGTCAGTTATGTTCCATGGGTCTTTCATTCTAGGAGGGAGGTCAAAGGAACAGTGGCTTCTAGGCAAATTCTTCTTAACGTAGAGGGTGGGAACATAAAAGGCAAAGTAGTCAAGCCAAATGGTGCAAATGCATTCAAAGTTTCTGCTCACATTCATTGGCCAAAACAGCTAAGGTGGTCAACATCAATGGAGAAGGCAGGATAGTCTTCATGTAAGTGAAAAAGGAGAGACAGAAGCGATAAATTGCTGGATAGCAATCCCACTCAACATACCATACAGGACAGTCACAGGGTAGCCAAAAATAGCCCATTGCAGAAGGGGAAGCTGTCACTGGTCTGTAGCAATTCTGAAATCTCACTGGGCAAATGTTGCCAGGTTCCCAACCTGAAGGTGAGAAATGTTCTTTGATTAGATTCCAAGTCGGTTCCCTGGGAATAGCTTTTCTTTTCATTGTTCTCATGACTCTTGGCTGTACCTTCTGAGAGGTAATTTTTCATTGTCCTTCTTGGCCACTTCTAAAGGAAAATATGTACCCCCTGACAGCTGAGCAGCTTCCTTATCCTGCTACCCGCCTGCAGCATGTTGGGGACCCTAAGGTCTTTAATTTTGCATGGTTCATTTCTTTTTATTATTGAAGTATAGTTGACATACAATGTTTTATTAGTTTCAGGTGTGTGGCCCACTGAGGATTCAGCAATTCTGTGGCTTACACAATGTTCACCATGATAAGAGCAATTACCATCTGTCACCATGAATGTTACTACAGTATTATTGACTATATTACCAGTTCTGTACTTTTCATCTCCATAACTTATTTATTTTATAACTGGAAGTTTGCACCTCAATCTCATTCACTTATTTCACCCATTCCCTAACTCTCCCTCCCCCTTGGCTACCATGGTTTGTTCTCTGTATTTATGAGACTATTTCTGTTATTCTTTATTTGTTTACTCATTTGTTTTTGTTTTTAGATTCCACTTGTAAGTGAAATCATATGGTATTTGTTTTTCTTTGTCTGACTTATTCACTGAACATAAATACTCTCTAGGTCCATCCATGTTGTCAAATATGGCTAGATCTCATTCATTTTTATGTTGGTGCAATAATACTCCTGTGTGTGTGTGTGTGTGTGTGTGTGTGTCACATTTTTTTATCCATTCATCGATCAATGGGCATTTAGGTTTCTTCCATATCTTGGCTATTATAAATAATGATGCAATAAACAAAGGGTTGCATCTATTCTTTTGAATTAGTATTTTCATTTTCTTTGGTTAAATACCCAGTAGTAAAATTATTAGATTATATGGTATATCAATTTTTAATTTGGGGGGGAACTCCTTACTGTCCCACAATGACTGCGCCAATTTCCATTCCCAGCAACAAGGGTTATTTTTTCTCCAGATCTTCACCAGCACTTCTTATTTTTTGTCTTTTTGATACTAGCCATTCTTACTGTTATGAGGTAATATCTCATCATAGTTTTCATCTGCATTTCCCTGGTGGTTATTGATTTTGAGCATCTTTTCATGTGACTGTTGGCCATCTGTATGTCTTCTTTGGAAAAATGTCTATTTCAGGTCCTCTGCCCATTTTTTAATCCAACTGTTTGGTTTTTTGCTGCAGAGTTGTGTAAGTTCTTTTTATAATTTGCATATTAACTTACCAGATATATTATTTGCAAATATCCTCTCCCATTCAGTGGGTTAACTTTTCCATTTTGTTGATGATTTTCTTCACTGTACAAAAGCTTTTTATTTTGATGTAGTCACAGTAGTTTACTTTTGCTTTTGTTGTCCTTGCCTGAGGAGATATATCCAGAAAAGTGTTGCCAAGGCTGATGTTCACGATATGACTGGCCTTTTTTTTTTTTTTAAGGATTTTTATGGTTTCAGGTCTCACATTTAGGCCTTATTCTATTTCAATTTATTTTTTGCATATGTTGTACATAGTCCAATTTCATTCTTTTGTATGAATTGGATAACATGTAGCTATCTAGTTTTCCCAACACCATTTATTGAAGAGACTGTCCTTTTCCCGTTTTATATTCTTGTCTCCTTTGTCATAGATTAATTGACCATATAAGCATGGGTTTATTCCTGGGCTCTCTGTTCTGTTCTGTCCATTGATCTATGTATTTGTTTTTGTGCCAATACAATACTGTTTTGATTACAGCTTTGTAGCATAATTTGTAACCAGGAGTGTAATATCTCCAGCTTTGTTCTTTCTCAAGATTGCTGTGGCCATTTGGGAGACTTAAAATTCCAGGTGACTTTTAGGATTCATTATTCTGAAAATACTACTGGTATTTTGATAGCAATTGCATTAAATTTGTAGATTGTTTTGGGTAGTATGGATATTTTAACAATATTAATTCTTGCAATCCATGAACATGGTATCTTTCCATTTGTTTATGTCATCTTCAGTTCTTTCATCAATATCTTAAAGTTTTCAGAGTACAGGTCTTTCACTTCCTTGGTTAAATTTTCTTCCTACATATTTTCTTTTTTTTTTTTTGATGCAATTGTAAATAGAATTTTTTTTCTTAATTTCTCTTTCTGCCACTTTGTTATTAATGTGTAAAACTACAACAGAGTTCTGTTTATTAATTCCATATGCTGCAAATTTCCTGAATTCATTTGTTAGTTCTAATAAGCTTTTGGTGGAGTCTTTAGGATTTTCTTTGTATAGTATCATGGCATCTGTAAATAGTGAGTTTTGCTTCTTCCTTGGCAATTTAAATGTCTTTTATTTCTTTTTCTTGTCTGATTGCTGCTGCAAAGGCTTCCAATACTACATTGAACAAAAGTGGCAAGAGTCAATATCCTTGTCTTGCTCTTGATCTTAGATGAAAAACTTTTGGTCTTTCAGTTTTTTATATAAAATTTTAATTGAAAATAATTTTAGGGGAGCCTGAGTGGCTCAGTGAGTTAAGCCTCTGCCTTTGGCTCAGGTCATGATCTCAGGGTCCATGTTGGGCTCTTTGCTCGGCAGCGATCGAGCCCCATGTCAGGCTCTTTGCTCAGCGGGGAGCCTGCTTCCCCCTCTTTCTCTGTCTGCCTCTCTGCTTACTTGTGATCTCTCTTTCTTTGTCAAATAAATAATCTTTTAAAAAATAATTTTAGATTTACACAGAAGTTACTAAGATAATACAGAGAGTTCCATGTACCCAACACCTAGTCTCACTATTATTAAAATTTTACATTAGTATGATATAGTTGTTACAATTAATGAACCAATTTTGATATCTTATTATCCTAAGGTCTTTTTTATGGCTCAAAGAGTCACATTCTCTTTTAATCCAGGCAATAGTGTTTGGGGAGTTTTATTTCTCCCCAAAAACTATTTTTAATTTTTGTATGTGATTAAATTAGCTCCATGAAACAACTATATCTACAGTAATTTTCAAGCCATGTCTCTCTCTCTCTAGGCTTAATTACAGAGCTTGAGCTTATTAAGTTAGTGGAACCTAGACCATATCTCCTTTCTATGAGCTATTTGGTCCAGATAAGAGAATTCATTGGATACCACCTTAATCCATTAACACATTTAAGAAAGAGTATGATAGTGCTATTTATTTGATCTTTGTCTTGAGACTTGGTTGTAATTAGCATTAATCAGAGTTTGTGGTTTTTGGTGTTTTTCAGTTTTTCCTTTTTTAATTTTTTTTTAAACATTTTTATTTATTTATTTATTTGACAGAGAGAGATCACAAGTAGGTAGAGAGAGAGAGAGAGAGAGGGAAGCAGGCTCCCTACTGAGCAGAGAGCCCGATGCAGGACTGGAGCCCAGGACCCTGAGATCATGACCTGAACCTAAGGCAGCGGCTTAACCCATTGAGCCACCCAGGCACCCAGTTTTTCCTTTTTTTATTTGAAGATGAGGAACAGTTCTATTTTTCAGACTTGCAAGTCCTGGAATTTCTGGAGTCACTCTTTACTCTTTAATCCCTGCTTACATGCAGGTCAATTCTTGAAAGACCGTAATCAAAGGCAGCAACCAACTCATCCTAGTAACAGTCTGTCTTGAAATCTTGTCACCCCAAACCACTCATTCTTGAGGTATATCTTCTGTCTTCAAGTTAATGCTTTACCAAATATTTGCTACGACATAATCTTGCTCTACAAGATCATCATCTTTCTGGTCTTCAATACTTTCTTGCTATCTGCTGTTCAGTCCCAAGGGAAGAACAAGTATTTTAAGTTCTTATCACAGCAGCACCATACTTTTAGGGACTAATTTCTATATTAGTCAGCTTTTGCTATAACAATACTGTATAATTTTTAAAAAACACATATTTCTATGACCTATAAAATGAAGGTATCTTGCTCATGGTCTGAGGCTGCCTGCAGTGGCTCTACCTCAGCCTGTAGATGGTTTCTATACTCACTCACTCTGGGACACAGGCAAAAGGAGAGTGCTCTTCCTATGACAGAGGGCAAGAATGCCAAACTATGGAGTATTATGCCTCCATCAGAAAGGATGAATACCAGACTTTTGTAGCAACATGGACGGGACTGGAAGAGATTATGCTGAGTGAAATAAGTCAAGCAGAGAGAGTCAATTATCATATGGTTTCACTTATTTGGGGAGCATAACAAATAACACGGAGGACATGGGGAGATGGAGAGGAGAAGGGAGTTGAGGGAAATTGGGGGGGAGATGAACCATGAGAGACTATGGATTCTGAAAAACAACCTGAGGGTTTTGAAGGGGCGGGGGTGGGAGGTTGGGGGAGCCTGGTGGTGGGTATTGTGGAGGGCACGCATTGCATGTAGCACTGGGTGTGGTGTAAAACTATGAACTCTGTTACGCTGAAAAGAAATAAAAAAAAATATTAAAAATAAATTAATTAATTAATTAAAAAAAAAAAAAGAATGCCGAAGGCCAAACCAAATCACAGGAGCACGTTTTAAGCGGGTCTACCCACATTTTGCTGGTCAAAGCAAGCCACATGACCAGACCTAATATCAATGGAGGGAGGAGAAGAAATGCAATTACTTACATGACAAATAATACAATTTACCTCACCAGACAAAGGTCTGGCCTCTGTTATTCATCTTTCAGATGGTCACTAAAACATATGGGGAGCTGAAAGAGGAGGGATGCAAATATGGTTAGGGGAAAAAATGTTTAATATGCAGCCACTTAAAATTCAAATCCCCTTTTCCTCCCCCTTAAGTAGCTCCTTTCCCTAAAAGACCAGTTAGGGCTGGGCTGCATCAGTACAGCCCAGATAGTAATCTGACTCCAGTTCCATGGCTGGATGTTCCTTCATGTTCTCCAAGGGCTGCTGTTTTGTTCTTCACCAGTTAATCCAGCTCCAAATGATCTAGAAATTTCTCTTTCCAACCCCACTACTTCTGCTGCAGATGACAGAGCTAATCCTTTTGTCTTTTAAAGGAATTTACAATGTCCTGATGGGTCTCCAAGTTCTTTTCTTGCCTTTAAGAAGAGAGAAGAACTGAAAGCAGAGTTCCTCGGGCATGGTCCTAATCATCCCATCCCTTTCGTCAATGCCAAAACCAAGGAGCCTAGCATAGTAGATGTACCTGCTGTACTGCTCCTCCTTATACCTGCTCCTCCTGGGGTCTTGGACAGCAGGCTCTAGCCACACTCATAATCCCTCCATTTTTCTCAGGGCTTTCCTCTTTGCATCCCCACTGGCTCCACCTCATTTGGGCCATCATCACTTCTAGTTTGGCTTCCTCCCTCTGAGCCTGGCTCTACTTCTAGCCTGCCTATCTCCCAACCACTTTCCATTCAAAGTGATTCAGAGTAGTGCTTCTGGGATGAAAATTGATCTTGTGGCCCTCTTGTCTCAAATCTTTCAGTGTTTTTACATTTTGTCTCTCAAAGGTGGCTTTCCAAGTATGCCATATCTTGCCCCAAAATATTCTGCCTTATTTAAATATCAAGCTTCTCCCATACACTCAAACTCTCACACTTCCAGAATTTTGGATACAAGTGAAATGGCCCTGGCCATTCTGATGGAGGGGCCTACTGGGCAGCAGAGTAGGCCTGAAAGCTGAAGTTGCCCACAAGGTTGCCCTTGCCCCAGCCCAGTACCTCCATGTGCAACCCCTGACCTCCACAAAGGGAGAAATAACTGCGGACAGAAATGTAACTATACTGCTGGACACAATTTTAATCAAGACTTTTTTTTAAGTAACTGACACACCAAACTAAGTCAAGCACAACAGTGTAGTTATTGTAAAGATTTTAGGGTGTCTCATAAGACTCAAGGTCAAGACAGTGGGTATTGTGAGTAATTGAAATGAGGAATTGGCTATTACAGTAAAAATTGAAGCCAGATCTGAACTGTATGTATTGGTGTTGATGTTTTCATAAAATTATTAATGCCACTAGCCCAGGAAACCAAATGCTGGACTTATCAAATGTCAACTCTATCCAGCCTCTCTTTCTCCCTGAAACTGACCCTCCTCTCTCTACAGAGAACCACTATATAATTGTTCCCTACACATGGTAGCCACTGGTGGAACCAGACAAGGCCATATGATCTTACATGAGCAGCTTACCCGTTGCTGGCTAGAAATTCATGAGGTGGGTTAGTGCAAAGGTCTCACCCTAGTAGTATCAGGGGTATTTAACCAAGTCAATTAGTTTAGGATCCTTTGGACTGGGAAATATGGATGGATTAGTCAGTGAGTTAAATAAGTAAATGGAACCAATTTACAGAGAGACACAGATAAACCAAGAGACCATGTTGACTTAGAGACTTGGAGAGATTTGTTGGCCTCTAGAAGTATTGTTCCCAGTTATAGTTTACAGGTGCCTGTAGTTTGCTGGGACTGCTATCACAAAGTATCAAAGGCTAAGTGGCTTAAACAACAAAAATTTATTTTCTAACAATTCTGATATCAAGATATTGGCAGGGTTGATTTCTCCTTGGCTCATAGATGGTTATCTTCTCCCTCTGTCTCTTCATAGTATCTTCCCTCTGTACATGTCTGTGTCCTAAACTCCTCTTTTCATAAGGATACAAGTCAGATTGAATTAAGACCCATGCTAATGATCTTATATTTAATTTTATTACCTCTTTAAAGAACCCATCTGCAAATCAGAATCACGTTCTGAGATATTGGGGGTTAGAACTTCAACATATGAATTTGGGACTCAATTCGGTCCTTTAGAGCATCCTCTCCTTTTTATATAAGTGTTCTGTGTGAATCTATGCATTCAAAACAACCTGACAAACTATATTAGAATTCTCTGTTGTAAGAAGCAGAAAATCCAATTGAAACAACCTTTAGGAAAAAGGGAATTTATTGACTCAAGTAACTGAAAAGAGCTTTTCTTGCCCAAGTTTTTCTAATAAAACCCCAGAGTTTAGTCTCATTGGCCTGGCTTTTCTCACCAAATTCAACTCTACTTAAATCTGTATACCCATCTTTAAATCAATCACTCTGGTCAAAGGACAACAGAGCAGGTCATGATTACCTGAATATCCTTGGAGCTAGCAAGGTGGGGTCAATCCCACAGAAACACATAACATGAAATGGGAGTGGGTCCCCACAGGGAAAATTTAGGTGTTGTTAACAGAAGAAGGGGGAATACACAGAGGCTGAAAGACAAAAATAGCATATGTACATTATATTATCCAGACTACTCATAGTCCAGTCCTTGGTAAATATGCAATGATTGAGTGCATTGATTGGATACAGTATGTTTTGAGAACTTTCATTGTACATAGTTGGAGCTGAATAAATGTTTACAAAAATTTGTTGGAATGTAAATGTTAATAATCTATGGGCAGAATTATTTTGCAATTGACTAGGAAATGTTTCTGAATACAGAGGATATTTTTCCACTTCCAATCTTTATAGTGATCCTTGTGGATATTGACTTATGATTATTAATTTCTTATTTCTAGAAATCTATACTTATACCTCAAACACTGTCTCTTTCAGTGTTCTGAATTATTTTGTAAACCATGTTTATTTGCTTTCATTAGACCCCAGTCTTGAGAATTTCTGGCTTCTTTACACACATCACCAAGTATTTTTTTTTAGACACAGTAAGCAAAAGATCATCATGAAAGAGGCAATAAACTGAAGATTAGTGAACAATTTAAGTTTTACTGCTAATAAGGTTTCTTTGTTCCTTCCCAGTAAAGATGACTATCAATATTGCTAAGAGATGTTTATTAAACTGATAAAAATGAATATTGTCTTTAAAGACTTAAGCTGCCTTTATCTGATCTCAAAGATAAGCTTATAAAATTAATCCTTCTGATGTTTGCTTATTATTCAAGCATAACTTTTCTTCTACACACAGTGACTAGTTTTTTTTGTTCAGCTCCAGCAAATTTTTGGCAGAAGTTCTGTCAATGGCTCTGTGGATAAGAAACCCTGCCAGTAGGGCTTAAGCAACATTTTGTAAGGTGTAGGAGCAGGGAGTCAAAATGCGCTGACATTGAAAATCAAAGAATTTCCAAAGTATATGAATCACTGTTTTTAGTGGTTTAATCCCTTGAAGGTTTCAGTTAGGGAAGTTTGCCTTTATGTTTCCCATATTCTGGTGACTAATGACTTCATCGATTTATTACATGAATATTTATATAGCAGACAAGAGAAGCATGGATCCCATCTTAAAGGAACTTAGTTTCCTATGGGGGGGGATTCCCTAATGGATGGATGATGGGGGTTGCCCTGGTGTTTGAAGGTATCCGTGTGTAAATGTGTGAGAGGTAGTACAACTACTGCCCATTAATCTTTGCACAGAACATGCCGGTAAAATAGGAGAGAAAACCTGAAGTTATGAAGCATCCACTTTTTTATCATCTGTGCCAACAAAGGCAAGTAGCAATGTAAAAAGCTGCCCAAATCTCACCAAAACTCATTGTGGAATAAATGATGCATAGTAAGAGTGGAATATTTAACTTCTTTTCCATCTCTTACACAGACATTCCATCTATCTGAAACCCTGCCTCTTCTATTAAGCCTTTCTGATCATTCCAGCTCAGAATGATCTTATTATTCCCCTTTTCTCCACTCCCACAGTGCTTCGACTTAAATAGTCCCCAATAGTAGTACCTGATTTTTAGATGTCTTGCTGTGTTCCTTGAGGGCAGGAACCAGATTTAATGCTCTTTTATTATTCCCTAAAGCCTATGGTCTGGGGTAGAGCAGGAGCTCTATCACCACTGGCTAAAAGAACAAGAATGCCTTGCTCAGGTTAATATTAAACTTAGTTTGTTTTCTCAGGCCATAAACCACCCAGTAATTAGAGGGATATTTGTGTAGGAACCGTCTTGAATGTAACTGTAATGGAATAGATCTTGTCTGGTAGCTAGATAAGATGGACCAGGCCTAATAAAAATCTGATAAATTAAGTCAAAACTGACCCAAAGAACATCAGAGCTGGAAGAGTTTGTACCAAAATCATTTGATATACAGCTCCTTATTTTACAGAAAGGAAACTTTCCGTATAAGTTTCTGGCTTGCTCAAGGTCACATTGAATTAGGGAGAAAAACCGAGACCAATAACTACAGTTCTTGACCAAATTGTTGGGTAAAAAGTCAGGTTGGGAGTCAGGTTTGAAGCCAACTAGACTCAACCTGTGTTTGCCAAGTCATCATAATAGTAACTACCATTTTCCAAACCCTTTTTAGTGTTTCTGACACCATGTCGGGTACTTCCTGGACAGTCATACATTACTTCATTTAATCTGCATGACCCACCAGAGGGAGGTGCTGTATCAGCCAAGATTCCTATTGAAAAACAGGATCTGTAAAAGGCACATACTAAGAGATTTGTTGCAATTGGTTTATGTGATTGCGTGGGCTGACAAGGTAGGTCCAAAATCTGTAGAGAAGAGTACTCTGGGATTTGGGACAGAGTGAAGCTGCTGTCCACAGGTAGAATTTCTTCTTGAAGGAAGCCCCAGCACTACTTTTAAATATTTTCAACTGATTGAATCAGGCCCATGAAGATTATCCAGGATAATCTCCCTTGCTTAAAGTCAACTGATTATGAACTTTAATACACCTGCAAAACACCTTTA